>JAVHLU010001485.1:0-29740 GCA_036785755.1 Colletotrichum ledebouriae
AGCCCTTAAGAGGGCTCTTATTAATACCCCTAGAGGGGATACTTACTATTATATTATAGCTAAGTAAGTAGACTTAGTAATAGAAGCTAGGCGGGTTATTATATACCCTATAGAGTAGCCCTTCTTCAAGCAGGTCCTCCGCACTATTAAGGTAGAGGTAGCCTAGGCCCCTTAGGGGAACGTTAGTAAGTATAGCTTACGCCGACTGCTTTAATATAGAGAGAGCGTTGCTAACGATAGTATAGCAAAGGCGTTAGCTAACCCGATCAAACAAGAGGACTATAAAGATAGTAACGACTTCTAGTAGATAAAGTAGTAATAGAGGTAGTATTAGGGGCGCGGGTAGTGCGCGAGAGGAAAAGTTAATAGTTTTATAGTTTGAATAATTAAAAACCACGTTATTATCGATATAAAGTTAAAGATCGTGAGGCTATTAATAGGTATATATAAGTGCGGCTGTGGTTAGGAAAGGATCACGTGATCGAAGGCTATGTATTATCAGGAGGCGCGGAGTTAGAAGGTCTATTGCACTTGAGCAGGTAAAATCACTATGTAGTGGCCAGAGGCCTAGTATACTCTATACTATACTAGGCTGGTATTAGTCTACCCTATACTATACTAGTACTAGACTAATTTCCAACCCTGCGGGTTGCATCCTGGTGCCAGAGTTAGCGTCTAGCGCATCGAAAAGCAACGCCGCTAGCGTCGCGTCAGCCGCGAAGCTAGTTCTCTCTAGATCCCACAGACCAAGGCATCCATCATGCAGCAGCCCAGCCGCGGGCTTTCACAACGGCGCCACTGAGTTCACAATGGAGGATATCACCCTGTATGAGGCGTCTGTGGCGGCGTGGGGGCAGCTTCAGCGGCTGGCTTCAGGGCTTGGGTCCAGAGGTAAGCGCGGGGCTATCTAGGTCTCCGACTAGCGCGCAAGGCAAAATATCATCGCCGAACTCCTGCAGAGAAGAGCAGGGACTCCTTCGCGACTATATTCAAGACTGTGACGTGGCCGCTAATACTGCACTTCGCCATATTCCACACTTAATAGTCCTGAGCTGAGTGGTATCAACTCAGCGACATAGGTCAGCATTATTACAAGCTTCCTCCCCAGCGCAGGCATCTAATGGGTAGCAACTTCAGTTCGCGACCGGCTTACGTCGAGGAGCGGAAAGCTGTAATCGAATGCTGCGAGAGCTTGCTAGGTTATATCAAAGGATAATCGCGATAGTCCGCGAAATCCAGACTTGCAGCTTTGCTTTCGGGAGGAGTTGCTCAAGGCTTTGTGGAGGCTTAACTCGGCCCAGAACACGCCAGAAAATGTTGATAAGTGTATGCATCGCCTTCCACAACCATGATAAAAGCTGGGTACAGAGGTGTACTAGCATTATCAGGCGATGCATGGTCTAACAAGAAGTTCGCTCTGGGGAGGGTGGGTATGGGCTAGCTTGACGAAGCCACAAGAGGGCGCATTTGACAAGGCAGTATTCAGCTTAACTTGAGTATCCTTCCACGGAGAAAGCAACAAATCGTGGCATCGGCAACGCTTGCTGTGAAGATAATACATAGGGAGAGAACTCCACGGAAGGTTATATCTCAGATCTAAAATTCTCTTCAATTTCTTACTCCTCAGTAGCTAGTACTACCTGCGATACTATAGTTACAGGAGAACGTGGTGAGGAGAATCTCAGAACGTGCGACTCCAGTCAAGTAGTCGTCACTTTCATCCGGGACTCTAGAGAGATACCGGCCGCTTGTCCACGACGGCCTTCAGTCACGAGTTGAGGACGTTGCCATAAATAGTGCAAACTACGCCACGACGACTTTTGACACCAACACCCTGCCTAGGGACACTGATCATGCTGGTGTACGTCATTGAAGAGGCTGATTCGTCTCTGCTTTTGAAGCTGCCACCGATGCGCAGTCATCGGTGGCGGTTATAGCGAACGCACTGCAATTACCAATCGGAGTGCTGAGTAGCTCACACAGGATAAGAGAAACCGAGTCATCGCAGTGTTCATGTTCGAAGACACGCAGATTCGACAAGACACCGGCCAGATCACGGGCTTTCCTCGTCAGAAGACTCTCATTATCTGCCATCAGTCTGATGCCGTCTGTTTTAAACCACTCGCAATTTTTGTAGGACCCTTCATAATGAAAGATAGAGTTAATAAGGCTGCCAAATGTATCATAAGACTGCTTATAGAGGCTAGCATTCGTTAAGATACTAGCGAGAAGGTCTCGTGGTTTCTAGCGACTGAGTTACTCCCACGGAATCATAGCCTCTATCATGACTACGAGGCTGAAGCGATGCGGTTAAGGTTACAAACGTCTTGTGAATGCGTCGCATATTACAGACTTATTGCACATAGTCATATTATATCTAAATTATATAGTCTATTGAATAGGACCTCTATAAACATTATAGATAAGCTATTTCTAAATAACGGTATATCATAATAGGAGGCAATACTAACCTTATAGTATTTCTATATTCTATAATAGCTATTACCCAAATTAATCTAAGCGAATATTAATCATTATAGTTATTTAGACTTATATCATAGCCTATTTAGAAGTCTTATATCACGTGCTAAAGCTAAATTTTCCCTAACATCTAGCGGAGGAATATATTAAGGAGAAGAGCCTTATATACCCTAACGTGCGTGAAAGCAGTATTAAATATATCTAAGACGACCAGAAACCTACTTCGGTATATAGATCCTGTTAGTTATTAAAGATTATTCTAGCTAATAATAAGTATAACTATTAAGAAAGTTTTTAAGAGTTGCCTCGCTAATCCGAGCATAGTTCTCCTCCAATTGCTATCCATAGTTTAAATTATTCATATGCTACAGCTTGCTATTACGTATCAAGAAGTCTTCTAGTGCATTGCTTCCGTATCGGCTCCTAGGCTTCCTAGCAACCGGTCAGAGGGCTAAGCGCAGGATAGCCTAATAGGCGAGCAGCTAAGGACTATTAGGTTTTGCGCATAGGCTGAGTTGAGATATGAATTCGATCGCACCGCCACTAATGCAGCTGACAATCAGTTTAAGGGCTGCGGAAGTCGCGAGAGTGTTAGCGCTTATGGTTGCGACTACTGCTGTTGCCTTGTAGAGGATGTCTCCGGCCGCTATGGTAAGTAAAGCCCTATTAATGTACTTATTGCTATTTTCTTCTAACACTAGAGTATGTAGTCTCCTGTGGTTTGTTTTGGTCGTCTAGCTGTTCTTAGAATTAGCTGTATGTTAGTTGAGGTAGCATATATTTTTAAGACTCTTTTGAAAGTAGTTCGGAGTATTGTATTTTTTGTAGGAGTGGAGGAGTGGAGGTAATGGATAAGAGAGGCCTGAGATTACTGCTCGGTCCCAAGGGTTTATGGTATGATATATTGATAGAGAAGTAGCAAATAATATATCTCATAGCATTAAACTCTTTAGCTTAAAAGCACTAGTAGTATATCCTCTAGAGTCTTTATTACGCGCGATGTTTATATACGAGGTCTCTGCTAGGCTTAGATATAATCTAGTACTTGGCCTAGCAGGGCTTTTGGGTGGGTTCGTGGTGGACTGCTTATAGAACTAGGCGCCTGGGTCTCCCATACTTAGAGGGAGTAGATACTATAGAAGGCCCTTTATTACTAGTACCTAGTACGGACGGGACTACGAGAGTTAGGAATTCGAAAGCGCAGACGAACAACCTCTCAGACGTCACGTATTTAACTCACATGACCTTTAGGCTTGGATACGGGATGCTAACAGGAGGATCCTAGGAGTTAGAAATATCGGGTTTATATGTACTGAAAGTGAGAGTAGGCGTCTCGGAATTATCGTGCCTCCGAGCAACCTGCCTGGCCGGGCGTGCCTCTAAGATGATGTCGGGGACACGCAACTGACTCTTAGTCTCTGATATATCTAGCGGAACGCGAGGACCGAGCCTTGTGTTCATGAGGTTTAGAATCACGTTATCAACGGCTCAGGCTCCGAGAAGGATAATTCGGCGGAAACGTATGTTGGTGGTAGAATGTCTGTCGAGTATTGGGGTATTGTTTCGTTCGTAGCTCTGATACTTTATTTAGATAAGGGTATGGCTACAAAATTAAGGCATTGAGGGCGCAGATAAGCCTCCAAAAGTTGTAAATAATGACACGCCCATTTGCCCATGTTGCTATGCTGTATTTGGGCTGGCAGTATGAGACAAGAGAAGACTCGGAGAAGACGCAGCGCAGCTGGATTAAAAGCGGAGAGGCTATACTATACTATTATATATATTCAGAAGACGCCCGATCATCTTCATTACAAGAGGTTATAAGCTAAGAGAGCACGCATAAATCTAGAAGACATCAAACCGACAGACTTTGATAGTGTCTCTTTAGCCTTACTAGGCTGGGGTTCATCCTACGCCTAGTTAATTTAAAATTGTTCGCGCGGCTTGTGGCAACTATAAAATGTATTAAGCTCTCAAGTCTACGCCAGCTAGGAGAGTCGTTTCCTACGGTTATTCCCATTGATATCTAGGTCGGAATGCCAGCCCGCTAGTCAATATCGGGAATCTTCGGACCGAGTCGGACGGAGCTATTAGCTGAAGCTAGCAAAATCAATACAGAAGAGGTACTATTGAAACTATATTGATTTATTGCGGAGGTCTAAGCTTATATTTACTTGAGACAACGCTCTTAGTGGTAAGCAGATACCTCTATCCTCGAAGAACGTGAGAAGTAGCACATAAGTGCAGTTGAAATTATCACAAAAGAAACTAGGCTAAAGGAACAGCAAGTCTTTTAGAGAGAACAGCAGCGCGCATATAGCCTAAGAAAGCGGCAACAGAATGACGCCACGCATCGAGCTATGTGGCGTAAATAAGAAGGTGAAATATATATTGATGACTTCTAGATAGCCTCTCGTTAAAAACGACCTTGAAATATGCCCTGAAATTTAGGTAAATTATCTACCTGTGAGAGAAAAGCCCGGATCGTTTCTCTAAAAAGATCTTAAGTATCTTGATCTAGATCAGAACTAGTACTGTCTAGAACCCTCTTAATCGCGAGCATCCAGATGGTGAAAAATATCCTTGGTTTACCCCCGGCTAGCTCTGTGCTGCTCTTGACGAACCACGTCTAAATACCGCTTATCTCCTGAATCTCGGGGCTAACTGCAGCACATAGTATGTCTTTCTCATAGTTTAGGCGGTTTCTAGAGCGGCTGCCATGGATAGCGCTCGAAACCAGGTATTTATACGTCATAAGCATAAACGTTATGATCCGAAAGGCCGTTTCGACAGTAACCTGTCGTGATACGTATATAAGCCGCAATTTCACTATCGCAATTGTGGTTCCACTTTTGCGGGTCATCCTATTCGCCACAGTTATAAGCCCAGCTCTACACTACCCTAACTATATGCTAGAATAGTTTAAGTACGTCTTTTGGCCTTATGTAATACTAAGCCTAGGGGTTAAAGTCCCCTACCTTAGCGTTATAGGTTCGAATCCTAGCGGTATAGGTTCGAATCCTAGCGGCTTAACCACCTAGACTTTAGCGAGATATACCTAATTAGAAGGTTGAAAGTGTTGCAGTTCCGCGTTTATTGGGGCGAAACTGAGGGGGTATGTCGTAATACGTATATAAGCCGCAATTACACTATCGCAATTGTGGTTCCACTTTTGCGGCTCATCCTATTCGCCACATAACCTGAAGGGGAATAGGCCCTATATCTTATTGTTGCTAGAGAGCTTCTCCTTGAACTTGATAGTGTATTCTTTTATGACGTTAATGAATCTAATGACGCGACCAAATTCATCCTCGCGGTGCGACGGGTAGGCTGGCCGTGAGCATACTTTATATGCATAGCTGTCCGCGATATACTACTAGGAAAGCTGCAGGCTCCGTCAGCAGCCATGTTCATAGGAACGGCCTAGCCCTTAAAACAGCCTGACTCGGTTATATGCTTATAGATATCGCTAAATATACTCTCCACTAGCGAATTTACTGCGAAGTCGATTGATACTTAGCCCTTAAGGACACTCTTAACTATATAGGGCTTATGTATTTCTAATAGTCTAACCACAGACTACTGACCTATTTCCTCTAGAACGGAGGATATTAATAATAACTATAAGGCTAGAAATTAAGCTAGGTGTTTTAAGCTTTTAATTCTTATAGTCCTTCTAAGCTTTAGCGTCCCGGATTAGAAGGTTGCTATCTTTACTCATATCCTTAAAGTAGACGCCGAAGGCAGTGACACCTTATAGGTGGTCGCGTGCGTCTCAACGGCACTAAACTCAGTAACGGACATCCATAAGCTCTAATAAATATTTGCTTTTAGATTAAAAAGAGTTACAGTTGTCTAAATATCTCTTAGTAGGCTGGATTTTCTTATAGTTCTTATGTTAGACTCAGTGGGTTTGTTTGCAGTGTATAATATATTGATATTATTATTAGGTCCTTCCGTATAGGTTTAAGTGAGAGAATTCTAATCCTTATATATATATATATACCATAACTAAGGAGCTTCTTATATTATTATTATAACTATAGAACTTCCTATACTATTTAATATACCTTCTATAATAAGGCTATTTAGACTTTACTAAACTTTATTAGATAATATATATATTCTATGCCTTCCGTTAGGAAGGTTAATCTTTACCTTTTAGGAAGCTAGGCCTACTTAAGAAAAAGACCTCTCTTACTACTATGAAGCCCCTATATATAAAAAGCTTAGATGTTATTAATCTTTTAAAGAATTAAGCTAATTTATCCTAAGCTTAGATAAATATAGGTCTATATAGCTTAGTTTAGTTTATATTTCTCTTATTAGCTCTTCTTAGCTCTTTATTAATAGTCCCTATATACATAGGAGGGCTCTAGCTAGTAGCTAGTAGGAATTGGTACTTACTAGTATATTTATACATTGATTAAGATTAAATAGAGTTAGCTATAACTAGACTAAGTAGGTAAAACTTTAAAATATAATATAAAGTAGTTATTAAGAATTATGTTTAGCGAGGTAGTTATTAAAGATTACTTTTAATCTTTAAAAGATCTCTTTATTTATTTTCTTTATGAGATACCTATAGATTTTGAGTAGTATCTAAGCTATATAGATAAATAACTACTCCTTAGTATAGCTTATAATATACTTACTTTCTACTTTTTCTTATCTCTCTTAGTATATATAGCTCTAATAAGAGTAGGAGGTATATAAGAAGCTATATATTAAGAAGAGAGTATTATATAAGAAGACTACTATACTATTTACCTATTCAGTAATTATCTCTAAAGTATATCCTAATAAAACAGTCTATTTCTTTAAGTATATAATAGGTATTTACTACTATATTTATACCCTTATTAAGGTTAAATAGGGTTAGCTATAACTAGACTTAATTAATAAAACATTAGAATATAGCGCGAGGCCCTTATTATTAAGGACTCCCTTTAAGCTTTCTAGGACCTACTTACTTATCTTCTTTATAAGGTACCTTTAGATTTTAAGTAATATATAAGCTAGCTCTTATTATTAAGTTGGAGCTTAACGTTATCTCTAGAGATACATAGCTTAAGTAAATATAAGTTACTGATGTTACTTCTTTATAAAATACCTATGGACTTTAAGTAGTATATAAGCTATAAAAATAAAAAGCTATTTATTAATATAGCTTATAATATACTTACCTCCTACCTCTCTTTATTTCTCTTAGTATAGATAGCTCTAATAGGAGCGGGAGGTATATAAAAAACTATATATTAAGAAGACAGTATTATGTAAAGAGGTTGCTATACTATTCGCTTATCTAGTAATTATCACCGCTATAAATCCTAATAAGAAGATCTATTTCTTTAAATATATAATATTAGTATATTTATACCCTTATTACTATTAAATAGAGGTAGCTATAATTAGACGTAAGAAATAAAACCTTAGAATATAGCATAAAGGTCTTATTGTTAAGGATTACTTTTAAGCTTACTCGGATCTATTTTCTGATCTTCTTTCTTAAGTACCTATAGATTTTAACTAGTATATAAGCTAGCCCTTATTATTAAGTTAGAGCTTAAAGTTATTATTAGAGATACTTAGCTTAAGTAGATATAGCGTACTAGTACTACCTCTTTTTAGAATACCTATAGATCCTAAGTCGTATATGAGCTATAAATATAAATTACTACACATTAATATAGCTTATAGTATCCTTACCTCCTATCCCTTATTATCTCTATTAATATATGTACCTCTAATAAGAGCGGGAGGTATATAAAAGACTATACGTTAAGAGGAGACTACCATTAAGTTCGGAATTACGCCGCAGCCCCTTTGCGAAAAGACTATAATAAATTCACCTACTTCGCAAGCAGAATTTAGGAAATACTATATAGGTATTTTAACCTATACCCTCTACTAGTTAAAGAAAAAAATATAGGAACCCTATATATTCCTACTACTTATAGGTAAACCCTCTAAATATTATAAAGTTAGACGCGCACTATACTAGGGCTAATTATATTAAAGCTAAACGGGCTACTAAGGCTCTTATAGTAACGCCCTCGCTAAACCTTTTAGTAAGGTGCTATAAAAGCTACTATATAAGATAACTCCTTAATCTAAAAGGTCGACCTTCTAGTAAGGTACTATAGGTATTATAAAAGCTACTATATAAGATAACTCCTTAACCTTAAAGGTTAACCTTCTAATAAGGTACTAAAAGGACTATAAATACTACTATATAAGAGGTAACTCCTTAACTAGAGAGGTCTTTACTAAGAGGTTCTTATAGCTAGAAGGATAAGAAGCTCTATTATTATAAGCAGGGCTTTCTACCTCTCCCTCTTCCTTATCCTTATCCCTTAACTATATTAGTATTAGACCTTGTATATAAGTATACTAAGCCTGAGCGAGGTATACCCTTTAGTATAAATAATATAAAAGGAATTACTAGAGAGTTTAGCCTTAATATAATTAATAAAAGCCGCTCTTTTATTAACTACTTTACTATATATAGAGAGCGTATTATTAATATAACTCTTAAGAGGGCTTATCTTAATACCCCTATAGGGGACTCTATAAGGTATAATAATATTAGAGCTAAGTAAGTAAACTTAGTAGTAGAAGTTTAGCGGGTTATTACGCACCCTATAGAGTAGCCCTTTTTTAAGCAGGTCCTCTGTATTACTAAGGCAGAGGCAGCCCAGGCGGCCTAGGCTATAAGGACTAGCGGACGAAGCGGTAATAGAGGCGGTATTAGCGGCGCGGGTAGTGCGCGAGAGAAAGGTCGATAGTTTTATAGTCTATTAAAGAATTAAAAACCACGTTATTATTAATATAAAGTTAAAGATCGTGAGGCTATCTACTAGGGCACGTATAAGTATAGCTATAGTTAGGAAAGTTATAATTAAGTAATTAAAGGCTATATATTATTAGGAGGCGCGGAGTTAGAAGGTCTATTGCACTTGAGCAGGTAAAATCACTATGTAGTGGCTAGAGGCCAAGAGGAGACTACTATATAAGGAGACTACTATACTATTTACTCATCTTAAATATTAGATATTATAATGAATATCCTATTAGAAGAGCTTATAGCTAGCGCTCTCTAATACAGAGAATAGAATATATAGTATTACTAATTAGATTTATTCTATATATCGCGCAACCTTACTAATAGAAGTGTTCTCATTAGAGCTAGCTATGGCTAGCGCTCCCTAGTATACCTATTCCTAAAGTCTTTAGATCGTTATTTAAACTTAAATATAATTATTAATCCCTATTATTATTACTCGTTATAAGTATATTAGTATTTATAACTAAATTATATACTTATTTTCTCCTTAGGAGTATTATTATAAGGGATATTACCTTAAGTTCCTAGGTACCTCACGGTCTATTTAATTAATTATTATTAAAGCAGGGGTTATTCTAAGTCTTACTATATCTTGTATAGGTATATTAGCATATATGAGATAAGGACTCGTGGTATTTTCCTTTGATATTAATAATTAAAAGTATATAGTTAAGCAGCTTTTGCTCTGTATTAATCCCTATTCTTTATTAGAATATAGCTCTATTAGGATATATGATACCGTTACTACTTAAAGGGCAAGGTAATAATACAATAACCGAATAATATCTTATTTAATACTAGCATAAGGGGTTAAGATAGATTTCCTTCCCTTTATAATTATATTCCCCTTTTTTATTCAACTTATATACTCTAAGGTTGATAATAATGAGTCGTACTTAAAAATAAAGTTATTAATCTATAAATGGGTATATAACTATTATTATCTTATATCCTACTTTATAGGTTATTCTTATAAATACCTCATAAGGTCTTCTAATAATTACTTATAAACCTAACTAATTCTAATATTATTATTAGTTCCATTTATTAAATTTATCTATTTAATGGAGTTTATTTACTCTGATTACTAGAGAGACTTCGTAAGTCTATCTATAATAATCTCTATTAATAGAGTATATCTTATTTTATTTTAGCCTTCTTTAACCTCTTATTATAACTAATAATTATAAATTTATATAACCGAAGTTATAATCCTAAGCGCTCTAGTTCTTTTCTAACTAAACTAATGATTTACCAATACTAAACGCGCCCGGCGCAGTTATCCCGCTCAAGGGCGCTCAACGCGATCAACGCGTTAAATATACCTAAACGCAGTAAACCTCTTTAAGAGGGGTTTATCGCCTTTAAGAAGAAAACCTTCTAGAATTATAGATCCTTTACTTATATTTATCGCCTTTTATATAAATTATATTAACTTGTAATATAACCTTAATAATCAGCTATTCAGTTCGGAATTACGCCGCAGCCCCTCTGCAAAAAGACTATAACAAATTCACCTAGTTTATAACTATAATTTAGGAAATACTATATAGGTATTTAAACCTATACCCTCTACTAGTTAAGGAAAATAATATAAAAACCCTATATATTCCTACTACTCGTAAGCAAACCCTTATATAAAGTCGGACGCGCGCTATACTAGGGTTAATTATGCCGGAGCCGAACGGGCTACTAAGGCTGTCGTGGCAAACCTACTATACGAGATAACTCCTTAACCCAAAAGGTCGACCTTCTAGCAAGGTGCTAAAGGTGGAGATAACTCCTCAACCCAAAAGGTCAACCTTCTAGCAAGGTGCTAAAGGTAAACGCTATTATATAAGAGGTAACTCCTTAACTAAAGAGGTCTTTCCTAAGAGGTTCTTATAGCTAGAAGTATAGGAAGCTCTGCTATAAGCAGGGCCTTATACCTCTCCCTCTTCCTTATCCTTATCCCTATAACCTATAATAAATCCTTAACTATATTAGCACTAGACCCTATATATAAATATACTAATCCCGAGTAAGGTATACCCTTTAGTATAAATAATATAAAGAGGGTTACTAGAGAGTTTAGCCTCGATACGATTAATAAAACGCGCTCTTTTATTAACTACTCCGCTATATATAGAGAGTATATTATTAGTATAGCCCTTAAGAAGGCTTATTTTTATACCCCTATAGGGGACTCTATAAGGCGTAATAATATTAGAGCTAAGTAAGTAAACTTAGTAGTAGACGTATAATAGGTTATTACGCACCCTATAGAGTAGTCCTTCCTTAAGCAGGTCCTCTATATTACTAAGATAGAGGTAGCCTAGGTAGCCTAGGTAAACGTTAGCAAGTATAGCTTATGCTAACTAATAGAGAGAGCGTTACTAATAATAATATAGTAAAGATAGTAACGACTTCTAGTAGATAAAGCGGTAATAGAGGTACTATTTAATAGCAGCGTAGGTAGTACACGAGAGGAAAAGTTAATAGTTTTATAGTTTAAATAATTAAAAACTAAGTTATTATTAATATAAAGTTAAAGATCGTGAGGCTATAGGTATATATAAGTGCGGCTATAGTTAGGAAAGGTAGTCGGCAAGATCACGTGACTAAAGGCTGTGTATTATTAGGAGGCGCGGAGTTAGAAGGTCTATTGCACTTGAGCAGGTAAAATCACTATGCAGTAGCCAGAGGCTAATAATTAGCTATATCCACTAATAACTAAGGAAGTCCCTTATAATTCAGAAAGATGATTAGTACATATAATAATAATTAACCCTGTTAAGTGTATATAAAATAATATCTTAGTAATCAATACCTACAAGTATTATATATTATTGATAAGACTTCTAAACTCCCCTTTCCCTTAACTAGGAAATATCGCTCGGAGATATTGAACCTGAATAATAATAACACCCTATAAGCTATTTACTACTTATAAGGTTAAAAAAGGTCTTAGGTCCAACCTCTTAGAACTTATTAATTATTTAATAGTTATCGACTTTATAATAATACTTAAGTAATACTCTAATAAGTTCTATATATTTCTTATTCTAACTAAGTATACCCTTCTTAGGTTAGTTATAGAAACAAGTATTTTAGCTATAGCTTATAAGAACTTTAGATAATATTTAGGTAGTTGCTATAGATATATTAAGAAGTTATTACTATATAGAGAGGTATACACAATCGCTTCATATATTCGAAGTAAGGTCCTAAAGATATAGATAATGAACTTATAATTATCCGCTAATATTATTAAATAGTAATGTTGCCTTAACCTCCCTTATTATAATTAATATATAGAGATAGAGACTAAATAATACTAGATACTAGACCTAACCCTGCCCTTTAATGAGGATAAGAGAGGGGAGGCTATAAGACCCTAAGAGCTAACGCTATAGAGAATCTAAATATCCTAAAACCTATAATATAGTCAATAACCGAGCTAGCTACCTAACCACGACTATATCATATTAATAACTAATAGGTAGTATTAAGAAAGGTATCTTAAGTATAACTACTTAGAAACCTCTTTATTAGATATTTCGTTAATAAATTAATATATTTATATATTATAACTGGTATTCCTATTGATATTATATTACTCTTAGCCCGTCTTAGCCCTTAGTTAGTAACTATTCCTCTACTAGACTTCCTCCTTAGTCCGAGTTATTACTTCTCTTTATAACTAAGTATTCTCTATTCTAGCTATACTAAAACTCCCTCCTTATCTAAGCTAAGCTTTTTCAGCTCTTTAGTATTAGCTAAGTAGGTTATTCTCATCCTAAAGGATTTTATTCTTAGATCTTAATAAGGTAATCTAGTATATAAATCCCTATACTCCCTTTAATAGATACCTTTTAGCTTTGATAATTAAATGCTATTTATCCTAGCTAAATACTAGTAATATGAGAAGTTATTTACTAAAGAGCTTAATATAGGATTACTAGAATATAATAGCTATAGTTATAAGATTAAGCTAAAACCAGGAAAAGAACTAATATTTAAGAAGATTAATAAACTTAATTAAGAAGAAATAGAAGTACTTAATGCTTACCTTAAAGAAAATCTAAAGGAAGGATTTATGGGACTCTTAATGTTACTTATAAGGTATCTAGTACTCCTTATACTAAAGAAGGATAAAAGGAATTAACGATATATTCACTATTAAAGGCTTAGAAATATTACTATTCAAAACTACTACCTATTACTACTTATTTCTAAGTTATATAACTTCTTATATAATATAAATTAGTTTATAGGCCTTAGATTAAAGAGAGCCTATAGCGTTATTCATATTAAAGAAGGTAAAGAATAGAAAATAATATTTAGAATATAATATAAATACTTTAAAACGCTTATAGGTTGGATCCGGCTTCGGATCCATGGCCCGGGTTAGAATAACTAGGACCCGGCGAGACGTCACGTGGCCTATTCTATAAACTCCCTTATTAGCCCTCCTTTATTATTCTTACCTCGCTAGCTACCTTCTAAACCTAAGTCAATATTATTAACTATTTGGACTTTATACTACGCCTACCCTCGTTCTCTTCTAATACTAGTATTTATGAAACTAATAAATACCTTTTAAACTTATAAATATATTAATAACCTTTTAGATTATAATTAATAAGATACTATAACTATACCTTAATAAGCTTATTATAATATACCTTAACGATATCCTTATCTTCTCTAGGAACCTAGAAGAATATAAGAAATATATATATAAAATACTCTGATAATTATAGAAAGTAAAACTCCTAGTTTAGCTAGCTAAGTGTAAACTTTATTAATAGGAAGTTAAATTACTAGGACTTACTATTACGCTAGGAATTATTAGGATATCTAAGAATAAAGTAAAAGCTATTTATGATTAGCCTATACTTACTTATATTAAG
This sequence comes from Colletotrichum ledebouriae, assembly GCA_036785755.1. Taxonomy (NCBI): domain Eukaryota; kingdom Fungi; phylum Ascomycota; class Sordariomycetes; order Glomerellales; family Glomerellaceae; genus Colletotrichum; species Colletotrichum ledebouriae. Next base: position 14,224 of record JAVHLU010001485.1, read on the forward strand.
GATATATAATCTTTCTTATGATTTATATACCTCTATTATTAATTTATTAAGAACTATGTAGAAGCTAGTAAAAAGCCTTAGGACTTTGTTAAGAAAGATAATATATTCTAATAGACCAAGGAATATTAATAAGACTTTAATAAGATTAAGTAAGTAGTAGAAAAAGATATTATACTCTCAACCAGATTCTAATAAAGTGTTTAAGCTTAAAACTAATACTTTAGGCTTTGCTATACCTTAGATAATATAATAAGGAAAACTAATTATAACTAGTTACCTTTATAGTAAAAAGGTTTGATAAACTAGAACTTAACCACTAAATTAATAATAAAGAACTTATGGAAATTATTAAAGCTTTTAAGGAATAGAGATTATAACTATTAGGAACTAAATACCTAGTTAAGGTATATATAGACTATTGAGTTCGGAATTACGCCGCAGCCCCTTTGCAAAAGAATTATAATAAATTCACCTAGTTCGCAGGCATAATTTAGGAAATAGTATATAAGCATTTTAACCTATACCCTCTACTAGTTTAGGAAAATAATATAGGAACCCTATATATTCCTACTACTTATAAGCAAACCCTTATATAAAGTTAGACGCGCGCTATACTAGGGCTAATTATATTAGAGCTAAACAGGCTACTACGGCTCTCGTAGTAGTACCCTCGCTAAACCTTCTAGTAAGGTAAAAGCTACTATATAAGATAACTTCTTAACCTAAAAGGTTAACCTTCTAGTAAGGTACTAAAGGTAAATACTACTATATAAGAGGTAACTCCTTAACTAAAGAGGTCTTTCCTAAGAGGTTCTTATAGCTAGAAGTATAAGAAGCTCTGCTACTATAAGTAGGGCCTTATACCTCTCCCTCTTCCTTATCCCTTAACTATATTAATACTAGACCTTATATATAAAAATACTAAGCCTACGCGACGTACGCCCTTTAATACTAATAATATATAAGAGCTTACTAGAGAGTTTAGTATTAATTTAATTAATAAAACCCGCTCCTTCTTTAACTACTCTATTATATATAGAGAGCGTATTATTAGTATAGCCCTTAAGAGGGCTCTTGTTAATACCCCTAGAGGGGATACTTACTATTATATTAGTAGACCTAGTAGTAGAAGCTAGGCGGTTCGTTATATACCCTTTAGAGTAGCCCTTCTTTAAGCAGGTCCTCCGCACTATTAAGGCAGAGGCAGCCCAGGCCTAAACGTCGGTAAGTATAGCTTATACTAAATAGAGAGAGCGTTGCTAACGACGGCATAGCTAGTGGACGAAGTAGTAATAGAGGCGGTATTAGCAGCGCGGGTAGTATAAAAGAGGAAATGTTAATAGTTTTATAGTTTAAATAATTAAAAACTACGTTATTATTAATATAAAGTTAAAGATCGTGAGACTATCTAGTGTAACGGGTATATATAAGTTCGGCTATAGTTAGGAAAGTTATAATCACGTGACCGAAGGCTATATATTATTAGGAGGCGCGGAGTTAGAAGGTCTATTACACTTAAGCAGGTAAAATGACTATGCAGTGGCTAGAGGCCGTATATATAGACTATAAAAATCTTTTATATTTTATTATTTTCAAAACTTTTAAATAAATAATACATAATATAGTTAGAATTTCTATTTAAACCTAACTTTAAAATTATCTATAAGAAAGGAAATAAGAATAATAGAGCTAATACTCTTAGCTAATACCTCAAGAGATTTAAGTTATCTTAAAGTATAATCAGAATAGAAACCTTATACTAGCTATGAAACTTCTAAGAATAGCTAGGAAGGTTAGTATTAGTATAACTAGATATATAACCCTTGAAACTATTAGAAAGATATACGTAGTACTTATATAGAGATAGTAAGGTGTTACTAAGGTATAGAAATATATTTAATAATACTATAATAGGATTACTATAAGATAAGAAGTAGTAAGTACTATTAAAGACTATAGAATCTAGAATAAAAGCAAAATTAGCTAATTCTTAACGTTGAAATAAGATTTAGCTATTACTTATTCTTAAAGTAGTATAGTGATTAATCTTACCTAAACTTATTATTAAATTACCGACGTTGAAAGAACTAATAACTAAAACTAAGTATAATAGTATTTTAGTAATTATAAACTAACTTATAGAATATACCTACCCTATTCCCTATATAAAGTCTAGTACTAGTAAAGACCTTAGTTATATCTTGCTTAAAACCATTATTAGCTAATATAGAATGCTAATAGAAGTCGGATTAGATAGAGATAAATTATTTACTTTAAAGTTCTAAAGATCCTTAATCTTATAGCTTAGATCTGATTTGAAACTCTCTGTTACTTTCTATTTAAAAACTAATCGATAAACCGAAGAAATTAACTAGACTTTAAAACCCTATTTATATTATTATATTAATTATACTCAAGATAATTAGGTATTACTACTATTAATAGCTTAAGTTACTTATAATAATGTAATTACAGAAGGTATAAAACATTTGCTATTCTACCTTAAATATACATTTAATTAAACTACTTATAGAGAACTATTGAGCTCGGCATTACGCCGCAGCCCCTTCGCAAACAGACTACAATAAATTCACCTAGTTCGCAAGCATAATTCGGCAAATACTATGCGGGTATTTTAACCTATGCCCTCTACTAGTTAAGGAAAACAATATAGGAACCCTATACGTTCCTACTACTCGCAAGCAAACCCTCTGAACATCACCTATAAAACATAAAATAATAACCATAAAAGTATTTCCTTCATGGAATAAATACTTCATAATTTTATATAAATTCTAATAATATCAATAACCTTATATATATATATATATATTTATACTCCTTAGCTTTATAGCTCTAAATATCCAGAAATTGCGCACGGACTACACGGTGATTTAAGGGCGATCCTGCGTAGTAAGCTTACTAATTGGCCGCTTTGTAGCTACGTTTTAGAATATCTTTCCCCTTACTTCGTGAGGTAGGATTTATAACTTAGAAATAATATCATTAACATTCAACAATTTCTTTATCAATTTATTCCAGGAAAAATGCCTCCTTATGCTTAAATCTATCGGCTTTTATCACAATTTTAATCAGACTATTAATATGTACTATTCAGGCTGTTTTACCGCCCCTTTTGCTACCTATATACCTACTCTTATAGAAATTAATAAAACTTAAGAAATAAAATAAGAATTCCTTGAAAACCTTGAATTTATATATAAATAAATCTATAAATATACTAATAAGAATAGAGCTAAGGGACTAACCCTAAAGGAAAGATATAATTAAGTTTAGAATTACGCTATAGCCCCTTTATAAAAAGACTTTAATATATTTACCTAGTTTATAAGCATAACCTAGGAAATACTATATAAGGACTTTAACCTATACCCTCTGCTAGTTAAAGAAAACGATATAAGAACTCTATATATTCCTACTTAGAAGAAAACCCTCTAAATATTACTATATAAAGTTAGATACGTGCTATACTAGGGCTAATTATATTAGAGCTAAATAGGCTACTAAGGCCCTTATAGCAACGCCCTCGCTAAACCTTCTAGTAAGGTGCTACGAAAGCTACGATATGAGATAACTCCTTAACCCAAATGGTTAACCTTCTAGCAAGGTAAAAGCCTCTACACGAGATAAGTCCTTAACCCACCTTCTAGCAAGGTGCTGCGAACGCTACTACACAAGAGGTGACTCCTTAACGGCTATGTGTATTATCAGGAGGCGCGGAGTTAGAAGGTCTATTATACTTAAGTAGGTTAAATGACTATATAGCAGCTAGACGCCTTAAGGAAAACAATTTAGGAACCCTATATATTCTTACTTAGAAGAAAACCCTGTAAATATTATATAGTTAGATACGCGCCGCACTAGGGCTAATTATATCCGAGCTAAGCGGGCTACTAAGGCTCTCGTAGTAATACACTCGCTAAACCTTCTAATAAGGTATTATAAAAGCTACTACGCGAGATATATCCTTAATCTAAAAGTTAACCTTCTCGTAAGGTCTTATAAAAGCTACTACTTAAGATAACTCCTTAACTAAAAAGGTCTTTCCTAAGAGGTTCTTATATTTAGAAGTATAAGAAGCTCTATTATTATAAGTAGGGGTTTATACCTCTCCCTCTTCCTTATCCTATCTATATAACTTATAATAAATCCTTAACCATACTAATAATAAACTCTATTTTCAAAAGCGCTAAGCCCGCGAGGTATACCTTTTAATACTAGTAATATAGAAGAGCCTACTAGAGAGTTTATTATTAGTATAATTAATAAAACCCGCTATTTAATTAACTACTCTATTATATATAGAGAGTATATTATTAATATAGTCCTTAAGGGGGCTCTTATTAATACCCCTAGAGGGGATATTTATAATTAGAGTATAGCTAAGTAGGTAGACTTAGTAGTAAAAGCTAGGCGGGTTATTATATGCTGGGATGGGATGAGATAGACTTGGCTGCGCAGCCTTCGAAAAAGCCCCCTCAGCGCACGGGCCTATTGAAGGAAGACTATGGAGTAGAGCGTAGTGGAGAGGAGCGTAGCGACCATTATTAATTATTATTATTAGGATATAGACCTTAATAATCTAATACCTCGTTTTTTTAGTATTTTCTTAGCGAATCCGCACCTAATTTAGATTCTTTCTTTTAATTAGATCTTTAAATCGCTTTATATATCTTTTAAGCTTATTTTTAATATTCTTACCTATTTATAGGTAGAGCTATGTTATTTATTATCTTTATAGTTTCTATTAGTTCTAGCCCTTCCTAATAGTACCTAGAGGCGGATTCTTTTACTCTTTTTGATAGGCTTTATAGGCTTCTTAGAGAGTTAGGTGCCTTCGCTGCGTCTATACGTCCCCGCTATTAATATATATATATATATATAATTAATCTACTTTAAATATAACAATAGCTTTAAAAGGAATCTATTAATAACGAATAATAACAATATAAATAATAATAAAACGCAGTTCGAGGGAGAGGAAGATATTTATAGACCTACCTTAGTTCTAAGGGATTAGTAATAGCTATGCTTTCTTATGGAATTAAGTTAGGAACGATATAGACCCTAAAATCCCCCCTTTCTCTCTTTTTATACTATTAGTAGGTTCTAGCGAGCATATTCCTTTCCTTACCCCCTTATATATTATTATAACTACTATTATTTAACTGCGAGTTATAGCTAAGTTAGCTAAGATAGCTATATATAATACTAATATAGAGATTAGCAGTCTTACTAAGCTAACGAGTATAGCGAGATCAACTAGATTAGTAACTAGAGACTATTAAACCCCTTATTATAATAGCCCTAAGTGCTAAGAGCGACGTGCCAACTTTTAAGAGATATTAATAAAATAAAGCTATGAATTCTTCTAAAATAACAGCGTTATTAGGGAGACCCTTCTATATTAAGTAATAAGACTTAAAGTAGATCTATAAGAGCCTAGACTAATAAGATCGAGGTTACTAGACCTTTCCTATATTCAATTAGTTATTTAGTTTATATTATTTCCTTTTTTAATTTTATTTAAAGAAAATTATAACTACCTACTTCATTTTTCTATTTCGAAGATATTAATAACTTTACTTTATTAACTAGAAGACTTTATTACTCTAACTATATAATATTAACTCCGATATTTATAGACTTCTAAGTATTATATATTCTTCTTCCTTAGCTAACTTAGATACTAGATCCTCTTCTAATAAGGGGAAATAACTTAAAGAGAGATTTATAAGAGCTTTATTTAGCGAGATATAACCTCGTGCTATAGCATAGCTAGCTTCTAATAATAGTATAGATAGGTCTATAAATCCTACCTCTAGGATAGGAATAACGCCCTTAGGTACTCTACGTTCCCCTAAAGGAAGTTATACTAATTAGGATATTATAGCCCTTATTAATCTCCTTATAAGACGCCCTATTATTATAGTAATAACTCCTTATTCGACCAGAGCGCCTAAGTCTATTAGTATAAATATCTCTAACTTTATTACTAACTATAAGAGCTTTTTAAAGCTTTGCTATAAGACTAATAATAGTATAAGGAATAAGGTCTATATATATAGCTCTAGCGACTATTAAGACGTAGTAAAATCTTATATTAGTAAAGCTAAGACCTAGAAGGAAGCTAAGAAGAAACTTCTATACTAGTTCGGATTTAGAGATATAAAGTCTTATTAGACCCTAATAAGGACCTTTAGACCCTAGTTATAAGATCTTATATTAAGGATAAAAACCCTTCCTAGGTTTTAACGTTAATTACCATTTTTTTATAGCTTTAATAGAGAGCTATCTAGCGTAGAGACCTAGAACTTACTAACGCTAAGCTCGTTCGCGTTACTTATTACTACTTTTTAAAGAGAGCTATAAGAGCTATAGCCCGAAGTCTTAGCTGCTAGCTTATAGAGGTTATTTTAAGGTAGTAGGTTATAATAGAAGATACCCTAATTAAATAATTTACTACTTACTAGGAATTTTAGTAGTTATCTAGCCTTATTAAGCCTAAATATATTATAACGCTTTAAATCCCTATAAAGATAATTCTAATAAGGTAAAGGGCTAAGGCTAACGAACCCCTATAGCCTAGATTACTAGCTTAATTATTAACTCTCTTATAGAGAACTCTAGGACCCTAAATATTGATAGGGCTAATTATAAGATAGACATCTTAAGAGAGTTACTAGCTAAGGAGATAATACTTTTGATCTAAATACTATAGAAGCTATTAAACCTTATAAATAATAACCTTAGGATTATTTATAGACTTAATACTAATAATAATAATACTTTTACTTATAAGCTAGATATAAAGATTACTAAGGAGGATATTAGTAATACTAGGGATTTAGAAGAGGTAGAGTAAGAGGAGGCTATAGAGGCTTCTAATAAAATAGACTACTATAGTACGTACCTTTCTAGGCTATAGGGGCTTATTAGTTTTATAGCGCTATTAACTATATCGTCGTTAGCTATGTTAAGTATCTTAAGGCTAGCTAGAATAGGGTTTACTACTACGTATTACCTTATTACTTCATTAGTACCCTAGATATAAGCAGTAAGGTTAAGACGGGGATTATTAATAAAGGCTATAACTATAAATTAACTAATAGCTAGATGATTTTAAAGTATATCCTAATTAACGAGGATACCTTTATATACTATATAGTTACTATAAGTAAGTTAGGAGAAAGGTAGTAGCTAAAGCCTCTAGAGGATATTATAAGAGTTATTAATTATAATAAGATACGCCCTAAACTATCTAGTAGCTTTGCGAATTTATTAAAGGATATTATATACTTATATAACTTTATAAATACAACGTTCTTTAGCTTTAAGCTAAAGAACTAGTATATTAATCTAATAGAAGATATTACTACTATAAAAAGAGGGAAAGCTAGAGGTTATTATATAGAACCTTATAATACTTATTATTACTAGGCTCCCTAGATAGTAAACCTACCTATAATTTAAGACCTTATTATTCGAATTACTTAGAGAGTTATAGAGCTACTAGATACTAAGGAAGAAGCTAAAGATGCTATAGGACTAGACGCCCCTAAGGAATAAGTTAAGTAGTAAAAATAGGATAAATAAGATAAGCCTCGGATTAAATATAGTAGTTCGTAAACTCGCTACGCTTATACCCTCGAGCTATATAATAAGAGAGTAAATAGGAAGGTAGCTATCCCTAAAGCCTTCCTTTATTAGAACTAGCCTAATTAGAATAGAACGGTTTATAACGCTACTAAAGCTATAATTAATAAGTATAAAAATAGATATAACTTAAAGTTATACATCTAGACTAATTTAATAAGATAGGAGTGGGTAATAAGGAACTATAGGAATAAATAGATCGATAGAATAATAATAAGAACTATTCTAAAGGCTAAGCAACTTTAGCTACTATCTCTATAGACTTACCTAAGGATTTATAGACTAAGGTAATATAATTTAACTACTATATAATTAATCCTATCTTTAAAATAGGCGCTATAATAGAAGATTAGGATTTAATATTACCTCTACTACTAAGACGTATTACTATCCTAGACTTTATTATAACCTACTAGTAGATTACTATTACCCTTTATAGCCCTGCGAATATATTAATTAGGGGGGTTATTAATGGTAGCTCTACTATTAACCTTATTAGTAAAAGTTATATTAACGGTCTAGGCTTATAGAGCGATATAGTCAAGATAGTTATAAGGATCCGCGGGACTACTAATAGAGAGTAGAGGACCTAAGTTATAAGTATAATTACAAACGACGTTTATATTAGTAGTAATTAGATTTAAGATATTAGTGTTTTTATTTTCTTTAAAAATACTTATAATATAGACCTAGTACTAAGAGCTCCTTTTATCTTAAAAACTTAAATAACGCTAGATTACGCATAGAACTAGATAATTAGAGTCCTTTAGTCTAGGAATATTAGGATTAATATCCTACTATCATTTTATATAAGAGACTTAACTACGCGCTTCTTAGAAATTATTACTAGAATAGATTACTTTATTTCTTATTAGTATTAATATACCCTCTTATCTCCTATAGAGGAGGGGAAATAGAGGCTACTACTAATAGACCTAATATAGTAATAAGCTTAGACTTTATAGGAGATAATTAGTAAGTTAATAAAGCTAAGGATAAAGAAGAGCTAGATATAACGCTAGGGAGTATAAGGGTATACTAGGATATAAAAGCGATTTAATAAGCTTTTAAAGGCTCTTATAACCTACTAGATAAAGTTAAGTAATAGATAGACTTAGATAAGGAAGTTATTACTATTTTTAAAGAGTTTAAATTATTTTTTAAAAAGATCCTAGAGATTATAATCTACGACGAAGTCGCCCCTAAGCTTAATAAGATCTATAAAGCGATTATAAGTTTAGGGTATATAGTAGGATATAATAGCTATAGTATTACTTATTAATATTATATTCGCAGACCTAAGAAATAAATATTAAACAAGAAAGTGCCGAGGAGGAGGTATAAGTTAGTATATTAGAAAGGAGTTAAAGTTATTATAGCTATAGATACTACTTTCTCTTATTGAGCTCGGAATTACGCCGCAGCCCCTTTACAAAAAGACTATAACAAATTCACCTAGCTCGCAAGGATAATTCGGGAAATACTATATAGGTATTTTAACCTATACCCTCTACTAGTTAAGGAAAATAATATAAGAACCCTAAACGTTCCTACTACTCGCAAGTAAACCCTCTAAATATTATAAAGTTAGACGCGCGCTATACTAGGGCTAATTATATTAGAGCTAAACGGGCTACTAAGGCTCTTATAGCCTAGAAAAGCTACTATATAAGATAACCCCTTAACCTAAAAGGTTAACCTTCTAGCAAGGTACTAAAGTTACTACGAAAGCTATTATATAAGATAACTCCTTAACTTAAAAGGTTAACCTTCTAAAAAGGTAAATATTACTATATAAGAAGTAACTCCTTAACTAAGAGGTCTTTCCTAAGAGGTTCTTATAGCTAGAAGTATAAGAAGCTCTATAAGCAGGGCCTTATACCTCTCCCTCTTCCTTATCCTTATCCCTTAACTATATTAGCACTAGACCTTATATATAAATATACTAAGCCTAAACGGGGTATACCTTTTAATAAAAATAATATAGAGGGGGTTCGCTAGAGAGTTTAGCCTCGATACGATCGATAAAACCCGCTCCTTTATTAACTACTCCGCTATATATAGAGAGCCTTAATACTGCTATAGGGGACTCTATAAGGCATAATAGCCTTAGAGCTAAGTAAGCAAACTTAGTAGTAGAGGTTTAGCGGGTTATTATATATCCTATAGAGTAGCCCTTCTTCAAGCAGGTCCTCCGTATTACTAAGGTAGAGGTAGCCTAAGTAGCCTAGGCGAATATTAGTAAGTATAGCTTACGCTAACTACTTTAATATAGAGAGAGCGTTACTAATAATAATATAGCTAGCGGACGAAGTAGTAATAGAGGTAGTATTAGTAGTATAAGTAGTATATAGGAGGAAAAGTTAATAGTTTTATAGTTTAAATAATTAAAAACCACGTTATTATTAATATAAAGTTAAAGATCGTGAGGCTATAGGCATATATAAGCGTAGCTATAGTTAGGAGAGGATCACGTAACTAAAAGCTATATATTATTAGGAGGCGTAGACTTAGAAGGTCTATTATACTTAAGTAGGTATAATCACTATATAATAGCTAGAGGCCTCGCGTTACTAATAATAATATAGTAAAGATAGTAATACCTAGCGGACGAAGCGGTAATAGAGGTAGTATTAATAGCGCGGGTAGTGCGCGAGAGGAAAAGTTAATAGTTTCGTAGTTTAAATAATTAAAAACTATATTATTATTAATATAAAGTTAAAGATCGTGAGGCTATCTAGTATAATAGGTATATATCAGTATAGCTATAGTTAGGAAAGGTAGTGAGTAACTTAGAAGGTTATAAGGGATTATATAGCTAAAGGCTAAATATTATTAGGAGGCGCGGAGTTAGAAGGTCTATTGCACTTAAGTAGGTAAGATTACTATATAGTAGCTAGAGGCCTTATCTACTACTATAAATTATATAGCGAACTCGTTATTAAGAGAGGGCTAGAGAATAAGGATATTATAATTAAGTTTAATAAGAAATATAATATAAGGAGGAAAGTAATATCTATATCTAACCCGAGGGCTAAGAGAGTAGTTAAGACTAGTTATTAGCTAATTACTTATATATTATTAATATAAACTAGAGGAGAGAGAGATATTAACCCTTAACTATACCTTCCTACTACCCTATTTATAAACTAATTAAGTATTTATATTTTAACTAGCTTTAGCCCTTTTTATCTTTTATATAGATTTAAACCTATTACTCTAGCCTCTAGCTACTATATAGTGACTTTACTTACTTAAGTATAATAGACCTTCTAACTCCGCGCCTCCTAATAATATATAGCCTTCGGTTACGTGATCTTACTAACTACCTCTCCTAACTATAGCTGTACTTATACGTGCCCGTTATACTAGATAGCCTCACGATCTTTAACTTTATATTAATAACTAAAGGGCGTGCCTCGCTCGGGCTTAGCGTATTTATATACAAGGTCTAGTGCTAATATAGTTAAGGGATAAGGGAGAGGTATAAGGCCCTGCTCGTAGTAGTAGAGCTTCTTATACTTCTAGCTATAAGAACCTCTTAGGAAAGACCTCTCTAGTTAAGGAGTTACCTCTCATATAGTAGTATTTATAGCACCTTTAGTACCTTACTAGAAGGTCGACCTTTTAGGTTAAGAGTTATCTTATATAGTAGCTTTTACCTTACTAGAAGGTTTAGCGAGGGCGTTACTACGAGAGCCTTAGTAGCCTATTTAGCTTTAATATAATTAGCCTTAGTATAGCGCGTATCCGACTTTATATAAGGGTTTGCTTATAAGTAGTAGGAATATATAGGGTTCCTATATTAATTTCTTTAACTAGTAGAGGGTATAAGTTAAAATACCTATATAGTATTTCCTAAATTATACCTGCGAACTAGGTGAATTTATTATAGTCTTTTTGCGAAGGGGCTGCGGCGTAATTCCGAGCTGAAACCTATTACTCTATTAAGACCCTAACGCTAACCTAGAGGGTTCTTAATTAGGATTTAGTAATAATAAAGAAAGAGGAGGTTTAAATATATCTATAAGCTTTCCTATCACTCGATAAGAATAGAATATATGCTAAAAGAATAATTAATAAATAATATAAGAAAACTATAGAATACTATAATAATCAATATAAGAGGACCATAAGAAAGGAGAGGCTAGAGGTAAGTAATTTAGTACTAGTATTTAATATTAAGGGTTCTATTAGTAAATCGTCTATTAAGAATCTTAACTACTAAAAGTAAGGCCCCTTTTATATCCTTTTGCAAGCTCTAAACGCTCTATTAATTAGTAATATTAATAGGTAATAAGAGTATTAGAAAGATATTTAGTAGGAATTGACTTTATAAATTTATTCAAGCTCCTAAAGGGTATTAAGAACTAAGTGATTTAGATATTTATATATCTAATTTAAAAAGAAACCTCGTAAAATCTTCCCTTTACTAGGGAATAAAGAATATAATAAATATATACCTAAAGAAGAGGAGGAGGAACTTATAATACCTAGGGTAAGTAATTAGGAAAAAGAGGAGGATTTATTCTAATTAGTAGTATAATTAAAGTAATATTTAAAGGATTTAGAGAAGGTAATTAAAGCTTTAAAAACTAAATAATAGCTAGTTATTAAGATATCTAAGATAATAAAAGAGAAACAGAAGGAGTATATTAATATAGAGGATCTAGGGGATATATAAGGTTTCTTTTATTATAACCTATTTTAATTAGTAATTTATAAACTTATTCTTATTTTCCCTTCTTTTTATCTCTAAGTTTAAAAGTTTAAGATTCTAGGGATAATATTTCTAAACCTTAGGGATAAGGGTAAGAGATAGTATTAATAACTCCCTACTTATTTAAAGCACGCCTCCTCGCTCCTATTTAATATAATAATAGCATAGATAACTTGAATATTTATTAGTAGTTATAATAGGGTTATTAAGCCTAGGAAAGTATAAGATCCTTAACCTTCTAGTTATAATACTAAAGCCCCCCCTCTTTATTAGATAAATATAAGATTAATAACTTAAAAGTAAGAGAGAAGAAGAGAAGGGGAAAGAGGGTATTAAAATTATAGTTATTAGCCCCTAGGGGGGATATTAATAGACCCTTCTTACCCCCCCCCCCCCCTTTTTCTTAGAAAAGATTATTACTAATATTAAATTATTTACTACTAAAGAGAAAGAGAAGGATACTTATAAAAGGGTTTATATTAATTTTATACTAAGATATACTATAACCTTAGCTTTATAGACCTATTTATATTTCATTCCCCTCGATTTCTTATTAAAACCTAATTAGCTTCTTATTCTCTTTTTCTTTTTACCCCCCCCTTATATACTATATAAATATATTAGGAAATCCTATTTTCCTACCTTCATTTATAATATAAAGCCCTAAGTAGTCTGCGATTTCTATAAGGTTAAACTCTAGAAGTAGCTTTATTATAAAAGGGTAATAAGAATATATAAACCTAGCTTTAGAGTAATATTCCTAGGCCTATTCATATTATTTATTATAAAGGAGCGAGAAGTTAAACTTAGCTATAGCTATTATTATAATATTTATTAGAATTTAGGATTATAAGATCTCCTTAATACTATTAAACTCTCTACTCCTCCTTACCTTAATATTATACTTAGTTCTATACCTATAGCGCTTATAGATACTTAGATTATTATATAAGTAGTTAGTATAAGGAGTACCTAGTATAGAGATATATTCGAAGTATAGTTCGTAGATATAAACGCTAGTTATAGGGTTCCTAGTAGTATAAGCCTACTCTTTATAATAGATCTAGGGTACTATATTATAACTACCTTAGAATTAAATAAATAAGGTATATATAGTGGGAAAGGGCTGGAACTAATAGGAACCAGAAAGATAATAAATAACATAGCTCTACCTATAAACAGGTGAGAATATTAAGAGTAAGCTTAAAAGATATATAGAATAATTCGCAGATCTAATTAAAAGAGACCCTCTTAATTAGGCGTAGATTTACTAAGGAATTGCTAAAAGACGAGGTATAGGGTTATTAGAGTACTAATAGTGATAATAATAATACTATCTTCTCCTCTACTACGCTCCTCTCCTCTACGCTCTACTCTATAGTCTCCCTATAATAAGTCTATATACTAAGGGAGTTTTTTAAAAGTTATATAGCTAAGTCTATCCTATCCTATTCTAATTATCCCCTTAAGACTCTTTATAATATTATAAAGGAGAGTTTTAAAAAATAAATAAAACTACTTTATAGAAATAGTAAATAAACTCTATTTATAGATCTAATTTATTAATAATATCTTCTAAGCGGGCGATCTTATTATTAAGAAGGTCCCTTAGGTTTAACTATCTTCTACTATAAGTTATACCTTAATAGTAGCTTTATTACCTCTTCCTTTTTATTATACTCCTTATCCTATTCTAATCCTTAGGATAGCTAGAACTACCTACCTTATTACGCTAGGCGTGAGAAGTTATAATAATATACTCCCTCGGGCGTGTTCTACTTAATCTAATCCTACTAGTTAACTCTCTACTAGATATAGTCTATATAGCTATAGTTATGCTTATTTAAAGGACTAGGCCTCTTAGGATATAATAGTATATCTATAAGTATAGTTCTTAGGTATAGCTTAAAAGTTATACTACGACTCAGCGTCTATAAGACCTATAACTAAAGCTAACGTCTAAGGTATTTAAGCTTATTATCTAGTATTTTAGATAAAGCGGACCTAGATAATACTAATAATCTATAAATAGGTTAAGGAATATCTACTATTAAGCTCGGAATTACGCCGCAGCCCCTTCGCAAAAAGACTATAACAAATTCACCTAGTTCGTAAGCATAATTCAGGAAATACTATATAGGTATTTTAACCTATACCCTCTACTAGTTAAGGAAAATAATATAGGAACCCTATACGTTCCTACTACTCGCAAGCAAACCCTTATATAAAGTCGGACGCGCGCCGCACTAGGGCTAATTATATTAGAGCTAAACAGGCTACTAAGGCTCTTATAGCCTAGAAACGCCCTCGCTAAACCTTCTAGTAAGGTGCTATAAAAGCTACTATATAAGATAACTCCTTAACCTAAAAGGTCGACCTTCTAGTAAGGTATTACGAACGCTATTATATAAGAGGTAACTCCTTAACTAAAGAGGTCTTTCCTAAGAGATTCTTATAGCTAGAAGTATAAAAAGCTCTATTACTATAAGCAGGGCCTTATACCTCTCCCTCTTCCTTATCTATATCCCTTAACTATATTAGTACTAAACCTGGCCTCTGGCCACTGCATAGTGATTTTACCTGCTTAAGTGCAACAGACCTTCTAACTCCGCGCCTCCTAACAATACATAGCCTTCGGTTATATAATCGTAATTGCCAACCACCTCTCCTAACCATAGCCGCACTTATACGTGCCCTACTAGACAGCCTCACGATCTTTAACTTTATATCGATAATAACGTGGTTTTGAATTATTCAATAGACTATGAAACTGTCGACTTTTCCTCTTGCGCACTACCCGCGCCGCTATCAAATACCGCCTCTATTACCGCTTTATCCGCTAGCAGCTATACTATTATTAGCAACGCTCTCTCTATATCACAGTCGGCGCAAGCTATACTTACTAACCCCTAAGGGGCCTGGGCTACCTCTGCCTTAATAATACAGAGGACCTGCTTGAAGAAGGGCTACTCTATAGGGTATATAATAACCTGCCTAGCTTCTACTACTAAGTCCGCTTACTTAGCTATAATATAATAGCAAGTATCCCCTCTAGGGGTATTAATAAGAGCCCTCTTAAGGGCTATACTAATAATATACTCTCTATATATAATAGAGTAG
>JAVHLU010001486.1:0-29688 GCA_036785755.1 Colletotrichum ledebouriae
AGCTATAAATATACAGAAGTTACGCACGGACCACATAGTGATCCGAGCGCGATTTCTGCTTAATAAGCTACTGCTTTGCAGTTACGTTTTAGAATATCTTACCCCTCACTTCGTGAGGGCAGGATTTATAACTTAGAAACAACAACAACATCGTCAACAATATTATCAATAATAACATCATTAATACCATCAATTAATCCCAGGAAAAATACCTCCTTATGCTCAAATTTATCAGCTTTCATCACCATATTACTCAGCCTATTAATATCTATTATTCAGGCTGTTTTACCGCCCCTTTTGCTACCTATATACCTATTCTTACAATTAGTAGTATACTTAGTAAGATTTTCCTAAAGCTCCTCGTAAAACCTAGGGAAAAAGGTAATATTATACTTATAAGTACGTATAGGGACTAGCTTTACTAAAGGGTTATTAAGTAGGTAGTTAATCTTATTATAGAGGTAGTTAATAGGATTATTATTATAAATATATAATAGCTAGGCGGCGTTTAGGCGCTAAAGAATATTAATACTATTATAAAGGGTACTAACTTAAAAGCTAGTAGTTAATAGGATATAATTAGCAAGGGAATAGCGAGTAATAGCTTATATAGACTAGGATATTAAGCATAAGGTACTTATAGATTAAGGCGAGCTCCTAGAGCTAAAGCTACTCTATATTATAGCTACTACTACTAGTAGTAGGAGTATAGATAAGCTTAGTAATATGCTTCTATACTACTAAATAGTCGCTAAGTATAGCTAGAATATAATAATAATAAAGAGGGGTTAGGATACTATCGCGCTACTAGATCTAGATCTAGTAGAATATATTCTAAGTAATCTAAGCTACGCCCTAAAGCTCCTAAGGGACCTAAAAATATTAATATATAGCGATCTATTAGTAAATTAGTAGAGACCTATAGTAGTATATTTCTTCTTATTAAAGTTATAATAAATATATTTTTATATATACTCGCTATATATATAGTAAAGGTAAATAACATCCTAATATCCTTTATAAAAATAGCTAAGATAAGGATAGCTACTATTAGTATTACTAATAAGATCGGCTCCGATGTAATCGGCCCCGGTGTGGCGCGCGTCCGACTCTGTGCGGTGATGTTCAGAGGGTTTGCTTGCGAGTAGTAGGAATATATAGGGTTCCTATATTGTTTTCCTTAACTAGTAGAGGGTATAGGTTAAAATACCTATATAGTGTTTCCCGAATTGTGCCTGCGAACTAGGTGAATTTGTTGTAGTCTTTTTGCGAAGGGGCTGCGGCGTAATTCCGAGCTCAATTACTAATAAGATCGCTAGAAAGAATCTTAGAATTATAGAGGTATTTTATAAGAACTATACCTATATACGTAATATAAGATATTATAGAGAGCTATTAGTAAGAAGCTAGAAAGAGATATAAGTAGGATTAGAAGAGAAAGGGAGAGAACTTAATAATTATAGCAAAAGCTTATAGAATAAGCGTTAAAATAGGAGAGGTAGCTAGATTAAAAAAGATTATAAAGAGGAGAAATTCTAACTAAGTTAGAGACCTTTAAAAGAAGACGCCCTTTTATATTTTAAGTTACTAGGTAATAAAGCTAATTAATTACTAGTAATATACTACTAAATAGTTATATAACTATTAGTAACTAATTAAACAAAATAATAATAATTAAAATTTAAAAATACTTACGATATACTAGGAAAATAAAAATACGTTATTTATTATAACTACCTAGATCTAGCGCAGAGGGCGAGAGCAAATAATATAATAAAGGTATAGAGACGCTACCCTATAGTTAGTAATAATATTTATAATAAGGTAGAGCTATATTACCCTACTAGTATACCTTAGGGACTAAGGCTTTAGAGGGGGGGGTAATTATAAGGAATAATAGTAGGTATAGGGTATAGAGCTAACGCTATTAGTAAAATATTAGCAAATTAGTAGTAAGTATATATACCCTTAAGAAAACTCTATAAGCTAGAGACTTGGAAGGTTAAGTAATAGTTTAATATAACTACGCATACCTACGTTTTAGTATTCTACCCTTCCTGGTTTAGGCCTATAGCTATACTCTTATAGCGAACTAGTATAAAATACTTATAGAGAAGTACTAGGTAAGTAATAAGGTTTAGCTTTTAATAGCTAACTATAGGAGCCCTAAGCCTAGTAACGAGCTATTATAGTTATATTATAAATATACTATAATAAGAGTCCTAAGCGTATATATTATTAAATTTGATATACTTAATAATATCTACCCGAGGTTCTATATAGACCTCCTCTAGAGGGTACTAGAGTACCCCTTACTAGTATAGATCAGGATAGACCTCTAGCTACTACTAATTATAGCTAATAATAGCGAATTTAAGTAATATATAGAGGAGATATATATAATATAATAAAAGGTAGTTAGGCGAGGGTAGAGGTACGAGGTCCTAGTTAAATAAGAGAGATATATAAAGCCTACCTAGGAGCCTATAGAAGCTATTATAGAGACTATTATAATAAATAGGTATAAAGCCTTATATAAGCTAGTTATAAATAAT
This sequence comes from Colletotrichum ledebouriae, assembly GCA_036785755.1. Taxonomy (NCBI): domain Eukaryota; kingdom Fungi; phylum Ascomycota; class Sordariomycetes; order Glomerellales; family Glomerellaceae; genus Colletotrichum; species Colletotrichum ledebouriae. Next base: position 2,556 of record JAVHLU010001486.1, read on the forward strand.
AATAATAACCTAGCTTACGCCTAGGGGGGGATTAGCTAAGAGGGGGGATAGTATTATAAGCTACGCCTAGGTTAGGCCTACCTAGGCTTCTACCTAGGTTTACTACTTTAAGGAGCTACCTAGGGCTTACCTAGAGCTTATTTAATTATTCCTTATAAACTAGTAAAATCTCTACTAGAGAGGAAAACTTCCCCTTTTCCTCTTTAGCTTAAATAAATAGTATTATAGTAACCTCTTATTAAATAAACTTCGGTCTAACCCCTTATAGTATTTTACTAATATAATAGAAGGCGTAGCAGTCTAATCTCGGGCCGGCGCGTTAGTAGAGAAGAATATAGCATAACTAGTCACTATTATCTAGAATAGCTTAAAGAACTCATAGGCGTCTTTAATTAAACGAGAAGGTGTATTATTCGCACCAGGGGATCGTTAGCCCCACCCGTTCTAGCTTATTAAGAAACGTCCTATAGGGCTATATTTATTGTTACTAAAGAGCTTATTCTATTATAACAAGAGTAGCTATAACGTAGTTGCTTATAACTACTATTAGAGGAACGACCCCGGAAAAAAGTCGCTCTAGAGCTAATATTAGTTATATACTACGCTAGGAATAAGCCATACTAAAGGTATTATAATATACCCCCCTAGATATAGTAGTAGCTAGAAAAGTACTTAACTATATAATATCCCTTAAAATACTTAAATATAAAGTAATATATTTATAAATAACCTATTAATAAGCCAATTTTATAAAAGAGATAATAAAATAAAGTTATTTATATTAAGTATAAGTAAAGTATAAATAGTTATAGTTTTCTACCTTTATAACTATTACTATTATTATTATAATACCCTTTATTTACTAACTCTTACTAATAGTAATAGAAACTGCTATATCCTATTAGCTTAAGTAGGGTAGCTATTATTATATTAACTCTAAATAAAATAACCTAGCTATACTCTTACTTTCTTAACTCTTCCCTATATATAATATAATAACTATATATATACCCAACTTGAGCCCTAATAATAACCTTATTACGCATATATATATATATACTTATTTTATATAACGATCTTAAAGCTATTATAATATACTAATATATTTATAAATACGTCTTAAAAAGAAAACTAGTTAGGCTATAGCCCTTAAGAAAGCGCGTACTACTAAAAGTAAGAATAAAGCTAGGGGTAGAAGGACACGCCCTCCTCCCCTAGAGAGTAATACTAAAGTTATATATATATTATTCCTTCCTATTATTAATATATAATATATTAATAGATTATAATAACTAGAAGGAAGAAGTAAAAGTAACCTATAGAGAGTAACTCTAAGAGTAAGGGTTTATAGCTTAAGAAGCCCTAGGGTTACTCTCCTAAGTAATCTAAGAGGATAGCTCTTAGTAAGTTATAATCTCTTTATTATTATAATTATATATTAAAACGTCACTAACCTCGTTATTATTATAACCCCTAAGGAAATAGATAAAGAGGAGAGTACTAATAAGAGTAGTTTAGAGCCCCCTCCTAGCCCTCTTCCCCTTAGTAGAGGTATAGAGATAGAGTCAGTATACCTATTTAATAAGCGCTACTTTTAGTATATTTTAAGTAAGCTCTTAGGCTTATTAGATAGAAAGTACTTACTTAATATAGTAAGTAAGTATAACTATTATTATAAGAGTAAGGTATTTTATTAATAAATAAGTACCCCTATTTCTATTATAGCTTATTATACTAAAGCTAAGACTTTAAAGGACCTAGTAGTTAGAAAGGTAAGGTTTTATATATACTTTATTTTTATAACTATCTTCTAATATAACCTATAGACCCTTACTTATTAGAGAGCTACGCTCTATAAGGCTATTATTACTTAAAAGGAGGAGATTATAATAGTAAAGAAGGGTAATAATAATAAGGGTTTAGATAGGGCTTCTAAGGTAATAAGTAGTTCTAGTATATATAGCGTTATTACTCTATCTCCCGCCCTAGTTCTATTTAGAACCCTAGTTATTAGTATAGATATACCTATACCTTATCTACGTATTAGTAATATAGCTATTATATTACGCTATATAGTTAATAGTCTTATTAATACGTATTTACTAGAGGTATTACTACCCTTATATAATAACCTAATAGATTAATATAGGTAAATCCTCTAAAGTTAGGTAGTAGAAAATTAGTATTTTAAAGTAGCCCTTTAAAGTAAATTATATTCTTTTTACTCTTATAGGAGTAAATCTAGGGTCCCTAGCTAGTAAGCTATAAATTAATTAAAAATTAAGCGCTACTAGCCCTCTTATACTTATTTAAAGCATTCCTTATTTATTATAATTATTCTCTATATATCTTTTAAATTAAGGAGCGAATAGAACTATTTAAACTTCTTATAGTTAAGAACCTTTATAGGACTATTAGCTAGTATATTATTTATAAGTATATATATTATATTAAATAATCCTCTAGTATATTCTTATTATAGCTATATATTCTTAATATTAATATACTATAGCCTAGTTAAGATCCATTTCTTTTTACTTACTATAAGATAAATTATTTATTAGTTATTATAATAAATCCTCTAGATATTACTAAGTTTAAGAGTAATATCCCTAAGTAACCTCTAAAGAGTAATTATCTCCTTAGTTATATATTTAAGGCTTAGAAGTTCTACTTCTATTATTAATATTATAACTATAGCTTATTAAGTAGCTTTCTATTAAATTAGTCCTCTAAAGAGTAAGATTATATACCGTTAAGACGACTTCTATATCTCCTTATTATTTATAAATAAAGTATTACTTATAATTAGTAATACCTACCTACCCCCTAAGTTACTAAAGCGTATTATAAGGTAATAAGTATAATATAGGTATTATATAACCTAGTTAGTAATAGCATAGTAATAAGGAGCAGGGTCTGTTAAGAATCTTAAGAGTAGGGAATATATTAAAATAATATTAAGTTAGATTATAATAGTAATATAAAATATAGAGCTAATCTTCTCTTAGAAACTCTTTACCTCTAATATTATTATTATTAGTTTACTCTTTAGGAGTAATAAGTTTAGAAAGGGGGTTATTAGTACTCTTAAGTTAAATAAATTAAGCTTCTTTATAACTTACTTAATATAAATATATTAATTATAAGAAAGGTATATCTTTTATATAGCTTAGTTATAAATAACTCTAATTCTAAGATAGTATTTAACTAAGCCTTATTCTTTTAACTTATATACTTCTTTTAAGCTAGTAATTACCCTCTATATTACTTCTTTATAGTTCTTATAAAATAGGATAAGGAAGTTATTTATATAAAGAATAGTAAGAACCTTCGTATTAATTAACTAGAAGAGGTATAGGTTTTTACTTATAAGTATAAGGCTTAGATACTAAAGGGTTAAGGAGAACTCCTTATACTAGAGTAGTAGTATATCCCTTAGCTTATAGAGTACGTAGTATAATTTAATATACTTTCTAAGCTACTTAAAGCTATCTAGTAGCTTATAAATAATTAAATCTTTATTTAGGTCCTTGGAGGCGTTTAGGAATATATTAATAATATTAAATTATTTAACTTCGAGGTTAAATTATATAATAACTACTATTACTACCCTAAAGGTATAAGTAGTAAGGGTTATTAATATAAGTCTATTTAGAGGGCGACTTCTCTTACTAATCGCCCTAAATATAAATCCTTCCCTTATATTAATTAAGGATATTATCCTTATTAAATTTATAAGTAAATACCTACTTTAAAGGGATTAGTCTCTTTATTATTATCTCTTAATTAATAACGCACTATATATCTATCTACTATAAGTTACCTATCTTAACCTTAGCTACTTCTTTAAAGCGAGTTTAAAGCGCTTAGAAGAGGTTTAATAGTTCCTTTTATAAATATAGTAGCTTAGTAAGGTTATTAGTAATAGGGTATTTATAGATTATTATAGTTATGCGAGCGGGCTTTATGCTATAAATAGTAGTATAAATATAGCTATAGAGCGTATAGTACCTCATACTAGCTTCTAAGAAGGCCTTTTATTAATTAGGTATAAAAGTCTTAAAGAAGCTAGATACCTACTCCTACTCTATATAGTATTATAATAAAAACTAGTAACTAGAGTAGGATTTGCTCTCTATTATTCCTAGTTATAAGTTACTAAGTAATAGATTATATAGTTATTAGCTTTAATAAGTTTAGCTATAATTCTCCTAGTTATATACTTTGTTAGACCTCTATTTAGTATTAGCCCTCTCCTTATTATCTTAGTATAGCTATATTAATAGGCTTAAGGGTCTCTTATCTAAAGGTTCGTTCTTATTATACTTACTTACTTTAGAAATATTTTATAAAGTAAGGAGTAAGTTAACTTTAATATAGTTCTTAATCTATTCCCCTTTAGAATTAACTTCCCTAATAGCTTTATATATATAATTTATTTCTAATATATATATTATATCTACTACTCTATCTATTAGATCTAGGTTTCTATTTAGCTCTAGTATAGGATTAGGGAATAATAGCTACCCCCTTTTCTAACCTATTTATCCCTTTAGAAGTTTTAAGATTCTTCTATTTAGAGATTTAATTATAAGAACGAGGGTTAATATAAGTAACTATTTAGTTATAAGTATTAATATAGCTTTATCCTTCTCTATAATACCTAGGATCTAAAGTTTAAAGTTAACTTATAATATAGGTTCTTTAATATCTTCTATTATTATATAGATAACATCTTCTAAAATAGCCTCTTTTACCTTACCCTTTATATAGAAAGTCTATTTTTTAAATATTATATTCTATATAATAATAACTATTTATAATCTAGGGATCTAAACCATATATAAGTTATAGGTATTTAGAATATATTCTACTAGGTATTTAATATATCCCTATAGTATTACCTTAAAGTCTCTCTTATTAATTCCTCTCTCTCGTTCCCTCCTAAGGGGGTATATATAGTAGCTATAGGTATATATATATCCCTAGTAAGGGCGAAGGTCGCGGGTTAGAGCTACTCTATTATTAAGTTACTGCTAGTAAAAGTACTAGTAGAACTACTCTTCTTTAATCTATAGTAGTAAATACTAGTTATAGCGCTTAAGCAGGCTTATATTATAAAGCGTTATCGCTACTAATACTACCTTAGCCTATAGTTCTATAAATAAGCTAGCTATAATAAGTATTTTAGTTATTCGCGTTATAACTTCCTAACTAGCCTATTCCCTTCTACTATTTAGTTCCTTTATATATAAAGGGGTTATTTTAACCTATATTCCTTTTATATAGGTCTAATCCTTATATCTTATATAGCTTATAAGTAAAATTACTAACCTCTTAATATCTTATTTAATCATATAAATGGAAAGTCCCTTCTATTAAGATACTTATTACTTAAAAGTATATAGAGCGAGTAAAACGCTATTATAAGTCTTATTAATATATAGAAATATAAAGAGCTAACTAGTATATTTATCCTTAATAATAAGGAGCTACTAGTTCTAGTTAAAGCCTTTAGGGTAGTTAAATAGATCCTATATAATCCTATAATAAGAGTATATTACCTTATTTTCTAATATTTATCTTAAAATCACCTATTTAGTATATATAACTATATAGTATTAGTACTATAGGCGTATTAAGCCTTTAATTCTCACCCCCCGAGCAGTATATACTAGCTACTTAAGAGCCTTAGGGCTAAGATAGCTACTTTAGAGGTACTAAAGTATGATATTATTACTCTAGTTTAGTAGTAATATAAAAGAGGTATACTTATATATTATAAGTAAATAATTTATATTATTAATAATAGTATTAATACTTTAGGGGATCTACTTAGGACTAGAGTATAAGGAATAAGGCTTATATTTAAGAAAAGCGAGGTTTGCTTTCCTAATAAGCTTCTTAATTATAATACTATTCTTATAGGTTCTAAAGCGAAGTATATAATTATACCCTAAATACTAGATACCTATCTTTTAAAGTAGCGCTTTAGAGATAATATTAATATAAAAGCTCTCTATATATCTTATATTATAGAGTATAAGGTTTTATATATTTATACGTTTTAAGCTATTAAGAGCGTTTTTAATGATCTATATACCTTTTATAATAATTAGATATAAAGCTATTTTAGAATTAACCTATTCTCTATTATAATACCTAATTAAGGAGGGATAAGTAAGGACTTATTATTTACTAAGTATATCTCTCTATAGTTATCTAGAACCGTGGACTTATATAGTATATAGGGTCCTAAGTAGGGGGTTATAAAAATACTTAGGTACTCTTTATCTAAGTTAACTATATTATTCCTAACCTTATTTAAGAGGGCTATATAGAAAGTAACTATTATTATATCAATAAGGTAGCTTAGGGTTATATTAGATTTCTTAGATAAACCCTTATTACCCCCTTTATTATTTTAGTAGTTCTTACCCTTATAGGGTATAGTATATAGCTAGCCCTTATAAGTAAGTTTAATATAAAGATTAGTAAAGTATAAGTTACTATTTAACTAGTTATAGATCTAAGCTACTTATATATTTATTACTAATATATAGGGGCCCTTCTAGTTATATCTAGTTAAGGTAGCTTCTAAGTAGTTATAATTAACGCTTAGCTATTAATAGCTTAACCTATATAGATACTATTTACTACTAGATATGTTACTAGTTATAGGAATACTTAATAGGTTAGCCTTTTTTATATAGCTAGCTAGTATTATAAAAACCCTAGCGCTTTATCCTTCTAATCTTAAGTAGAATATATCCTTATATAAGAGGTCTTTAAATATATTAGTATACTAGCTTATATTAGAGACTGATATCCTTACTCGCTCCTATTTAAAGATATTTATAATCTCTATATTAGCTTAAATAAGTATAAAGTAATAACTTATTATTTAAAGAAAAGTTTTTAAAGCGAGGGTATTACTTATTTTAAGAAGGTTAAGCTAGGTAGTATAGAGGTAGATACCCCTAAAGTCCTTAATCTAGGTATTAGAATTAATACTCCTATTTACTTTCTCTAGGACTTAGATATACTCCTCTTAAATAGTAATAAGGGTACTAGCCTTACTTAGAGTATAGTAATATTTAAGATTAATAATAAGTTTATAAAGGGTTATATCCCCTTTAGCGAGAAGCTCTATATATATAAGTATAATAATATTATAAGTAATAGTCTCTATAACTAAATAATTAATCTATTTAAACTCTTAGTTCTTATAAGTTTACTTAGACTCTTATATAATAAGTAAATAAAAGTACTCTAAGTATTATTCCTATATACTTATAATATTCTTATTAATTATAATTAGGGTAGCTAGAAGCTAAAGAGGTTATAATTTATTTATTATTTATATCCTAGTAATAGACTTAGAAGTAACCCTAGAAGTAATATTAGAAATAGCCTCTTCTAGAGCCTTTTAAGTAAATAGAGTAATATATTAATTATAAGTACTCTTCTCTTATAAGTACTAGGTATTAATATCCTAGTTTTACTTAGTAATATATATATTAAGAGTTAGGGTTTCTAATAAGATCTTACCTAGGTATAAAGATCCCTTAGGGTAATTTAAGTTAATATTTCTAGACTCTAGTAGCTTAGGCTTTAGCTTAGATTATAATATACTAAGTAGTAAAGTCCTTATATATAAGTAGGTAGTATAATATTATTATAATAGTAATAGAAGATATTATAATTAAAGTTATTTAGAAATAGAGGGTTTAGAATAATAGAGGATTATATATATTCAGGAGGAAAGAAGGAATAAGAGAGAAGAAGTTTTAATAAGTACTTTTAGTAATAAAAGCTTATTTTAAAATAGTAATTAGGGTTTTAGTTAGAGCTAGGCTTATAATTATTAAGAAATATCCTATAGGGCTATATTTATAGTTACTAAAAAGCTTATTTTATTATAAGAGTAGCTATAACGTAGTTACTTATAACTACTATTAGAGGAATAACCCCGGAAAAAGGTTGCTCCGGAGCTGAGGTTAGTTACGTGCCGCGCTGGGAACGGGCGATGCTGAAGGCATCACGACACGGCTGGTGTAAGATGTCCCAGCTCGGGCTCGTACAGTTTGCAGCTTAAGATGCCTCCGGGCGCGTTCGGAAGTTTGGATCGACCCCGGCCCAGGCTTATCTTTTTGGTGCCTGATCACATTCTCGTTGCCCTCGGTGGCGCGATTCTGGCGAGATGGTCGATTGAATTGGGCGATCAACAATTATATCATTGTCGCAGGCACCCCTGAGCGATTGTCGCGCCCATCCCTGAGCCATGTGGCGCACAACTACTCGCAAGAAGGTTTTCAACTTGCAAATAGAGTCGTCCAATAGCCTTATTCCGCTGGCTGAAACATCAGGCCCAATTTCAGGTCGAAAAACTTGAGATGAAACAGAGCCGCGAGCGGTATAGACGGCCACGTCGCATGGGGTCATGGTTCAAAACAGGAGATGTAACAAGCGCAGGTGCGCACAGCCATCACGAGGAACTCTCGCAGAAGCGCAGGAGGGTACGGATTGTATGAAGAATTGAATAAAACAATTGGGTTTCCCGTGGGATTTTGACGTTAATCAACTTCAGCTTCACCATCCGACCATTGTACGACCTGCACCCAGAATGTCTTCAACCCCCGAATACCAGCCCTTCCTAAAATACTCGGACGACCCAACGGCCGAGGATGCCAGTCCTCCACAACAACATATCAAGCACCGCAGGACTGTCCTTTCCCACGTGTCGGTATTCGTCGCTACTTCACTGGTATGGCTTTTGGTTATTTTCCTAGTCGTCCCTTCATCATCATCGACAAGCTCGATGCAAGGCTCGGCGTCAACCGAATCTTCGGTACTTGAAAACCACCTGGCCGGCGAACGCCATAACGTGACGTCCGGAAGACGGTTCATTTCGTGCGGCAACTCAACCGCGGAGGCAAGAGCTCAAGGCTGCAAATACGACATTCTTCTGAACCATTGGGTCCCGGGACCTTGCTACGACAAAGAATCGGTTGACGAGTACCGCGATGACAACAGTTGGGGCGCCTTTTCAGACATCAATATGACGCAGAGGTTGAGCGTGCACGAGATGTCGGAACGGGATTTCTACTGGACATCGATTCGCGATCACATCAATCACTGTGCTATCATGTGGAGGCGGCAGTTTTATGTCCTGTTTGACGACAGGAAGGCGATGGACTCAATCGTGACGAGCCCGGGACACACTGAGCATTGCTCGCAGTATCTCATGGATGCGCCGGAAGCGAAGTGGAAAGAGCCAACGAGGACAATGCGTGGCTTCGGCGGCTGTTGGATTCGCGATTGAGGGCGAGAGCATGTGGTTCACTGTTACTGCACTAGAAAGCAAATTGAGCGTTCGTGTATTCTGATTTGCCGAGTTTGGTGGATTTCTTGATGCTTTGCCGTGCGTGACCTGACGTTACGGCGCTGCCGGAAAAGTCCTGCAAGTTTCGATTCTGAGAGACGGCTCAGATCTTAATGAACCCTTGTACGAATAATGGTCGATCCAACCACGCTATCAACTACGCGGTGTCATGGCTGGCCAGGTCCCGTTGTCGAGGTGGCATTTCTCGGCTCTCAGGACGAAGTGAGCAAGCGCTACACAACCCGCCGCTGAACCCATGATGTCGGTAGCCGGTCCAGTTCTCTGCCTAGTCAATGTGACCAATATTTCAGCATCATTCGTTGTCAAAGCCGTTCTGACCTGTTTTCGTCGGATAAATCACAGGGTGTTTCCGGCGCAAGCATGAAAAATGCGATAGCGAGAAGAAAGAAAGAAGAGGGGAGACGTAGGTATTCCGAAGTCTCGTGGGTAAAACCGCGGGTTCAGCCAACTATGCTATCAGAAACAAATTGTTGAATAATACGGGAAGTTCCACGGCTATGATAAGGATATAGGAAGTTCCTTCGTTATGCTATATATATATAAGATATAAAATACCCTGATTTAAACCTATCGGGAAGGTACTAATAATAATATTAATATATTATATACTATAAGCTAAGCCTACTAAACTCTATAATTAATAGTTTAAATAAAATAATTACTAATGAAAGCTATTATTAATTAGTAGCTTATTCGCAGACCTATTCTAGGTATTATTAATTATTTATATTAATATTAATACTTCTATTATCATTTATTAGTACTTCTAACCTATTTCTACTAAATTAATTAAAGTTAAAGTTATTATCATATTAACTCTATTTAAGTTATTAAGTTATCCTAAATAGTAAGGAGGATTAATTCTTATAATAGTAATAGATTAAATCTATCCTAGTTTTATATAATATGTAGGATTATATCCTTCTTAAGCTATTTAAATAAAAGCTATAGAAGGATTACTTATAGAGATTAATAATTCATAAACTTACCTCTTGAATTTTCTATAAGAAGATAGATCTTATAGTATTAATATTCTTTTAATATAGCGATTAGAAGAAACCTCTACTATACAAAGATTAGGATATGTCACGTGCGGGCCCTTTTGGGCTAAAGGGTGCAGCTACCCTTCAGACGTGTTCTATTGCGCCATATGCGCAAAAGGTATAGGATATTTAGAACGAAGGCTCTGAATGCAGCTGTACTTAAGCACGCACGCCTAGCGCCGTGACATCACCCCCCCTATCACTACTGCAATTGTCCGCAATTGCCTCTCCTTATAGCTGGGATGCTAGGTGTGCCCTGCCACGTTGCGCGCGCGTACTTAAGCCTATACCCCTAGGGTCCCCGAGGTTAACACGCTATAGGGACCCTATGAGCCCACGTTGAATTGCACTGCGCAGCGCGCGCGCTGAGCGCGCTGAGTGCGATTCGAACGTGTGACCCTAGGGAAGTTCTGAATTGTAATAACAAGGATCCTATGCGTAGTTAGGGGTTAGAAACCGGTGTTAAACGAGAGTATTATTTATAGTTATATAAGCGAAGCTATCCTTATACCTAATTATAGTATAACCTACGCTCCTATTATATACCTTTACATATAAATAAGCCCTTATATCGCTTATAACGCCTCTAACCTATATACTATTTAATATTATACTATACGCGCGCTTACTTATTATAATATAATATTACTTATAGTTATAATACTCCTCCTCGCTAAGAGCCTAGTTTTATAAAGCTTCACTAGCCTTAGTATAATCCTCTATAGTAGCACGAGCTTTAAATAACCTTATACTACTCTTCTTATGGAGTTATTTAAAGATCGTCCTCCTAAATAGCTTTATAAATAAGTTAGCTATATTATCTATTAATAATATATACTTAAAGTTAACCTTACCCTACTTAGTAACTTCTTATATAAAGTAGTTATAAACTTATATATAGTTTATATAGTTATTTATAAACTCCCCCTTTATAAGTATAATTACTCTAGTATTATTGATTTATATATAAAGGGGCTTTTTAAGATCTATATTAAGTTTACTTAAGAAGTTATATATCTAAATCGCTTTTAAAGTAGTAGATAATATTATATAGTACTTAGCCTCTATAAATAACTTAGAGACTATTACTTATTATTAGGATCTCTATAAGACTAGCTTATTAGCTATAAAGAATACTTAACTTATTATTAAATACGCTATATCCTTATAGCTGGTATAGTTACTATTAATATAGCTATAGAGACCCTATTTATTTAGGTCTCTATCCCTATAGTTATTATTATAACTTATTACTAAAGAGGGGTTTATATTAATATATTATATTAAGTACTCTATACTCTTCTTATATAATTTATTTAAGTAGTAGGAGAATTATACTTATAGCTCTATATTAAAAGAGAGATCTAGCTATATTATAAGCGCTCTAAAACTAACTTTACTAAATACTCTCTAGTATTATATTTAGAGTTCTAGGTTTAGTACAGTACTTATACTAGGGGTTATAAAGTTAAGCACCCCTATATTAATAAATATATTTATAGATTTAACTTTTACTCTAAAGTCCCTTATTATATGTATTAAGTATATCTCTTAACTAATAATAATCTTCCAATACTCCTTATTAAAGGAAAGTTATATACCAAGGAAGTTATTAGGTACCCTGAGGTTATTAACCTCGATCTTATTGCTTATATACTTATACATAGTGCTAAGAGCTACGTCTAGTTTATACATTAGGATATTATTAATATATATAGCTATTATAATATTAAGAGTCTTATTATAATAAGTTATATTGTCTAAATATAGCGGTATAAACTCTGCTTATTAAAGGATCTCTTATAGCTTCTTCTATTACTACGTCCCGCTTTATTATAACTTATATAGAGCCATATAAAGTCTAATAACCTATTCCTAATCTACTTTATACTTATATAAAGCTACTAGCTTAGTATATGATAGGTTTATAAAGAATTCCTTAAATAATAGGAAAGATATTATATATACTACCTCCTCTAGCTCTCTATTTAGGTATATACTAATGAGGTCTTATTATTATATAGAATACTACTTCTTATATATATATACTAGTAAGATCTATTATAATACTATTTATAATATTAAGGTATATATCTAAGTAAAGTTATACCTAGAGACTTATAAGAAGCCCCTTATTATAATCTATGCCTTATATTTTATAAGTATACTATAGGCCTTCTTATACTTCTTTACCTATTTAGCTAATAAGTAGAGGCTTTTTAGTACCTCTTCCTTATTAATAAATTATAAAACTCCTTTTTTAACTAAGGTATATATCTTATTAAATACTACTTTTACTTATAACTTCTAATTATTTATAGGTCTTTTCTATACCTTTATAATAATTATTAGGTCTAGGTAAGGCTATAGAGATATCTCTAATATACCTCTAAGGGGGTTTTATATAAAAGCTATAGTATAAGTATATATTACATAGTTTTCCTTTAGAGAGTTAGTCTCTCTAATATATAGATATACTTGCTATATCTACTCTATAATATTATAAGTATAGCGCTATAACTATAAGCCCTAACTAAGTAGAAATATATACTAGCGCTCTACTAGCTCTATTATAGGTTTATAAAAAATAATATTAAAGTAGATAATAATCTTCTCCTACTCTAGTACTTGTATCCTATATACTTAGTCTCTATAATAACTAATAAGTATATCCTCCTTAGCTTATATAATAATCTTCTCGCTCTTTACCTATACCTTAGGATGAATATAGGTAAAATATATACTTCTAATAACCCTTAGTTAACTTATATTAGGGATATAGTCTCCTCCTAGGCTTAATAACTTATTATAGAGCGCTTAAATAGGCTTCTTACCTAGTATTATTATAATAAAGAAGTAGTTAATAATATAAACTACTACTATAAGTAGAAATAGCTATAGTTCTATTAGAACCTTAAGACTAATACTTAGAATATATACCTTATTTAATATAATTTAGATTATATACTCTATAATACTATTTTATTTATATATATATAGTAATAAAGACTCTATTTTTATCTTATTATTTCTTAATATAGCTTTAAGATAAGTTATTATAAACTCCCCCGTGTTATCTATATAGATAAACTTTATTATTATATTAAAAGCGTTCTTCTATTCTTAGAGGTATATTTATAATTAATATACTAGCTTATCCTTTATATCTATAAAGATAATTACTCTAAAGCGTGCTTTATTATTTATAACTAATAGGAAGTATTTATAATATTTTACTAGCTTTATCTCTCTAATATTTATATAAAACATATCTCCTACCCTCTTTATATAGCGCCTAGGTATATATAATAAGTATTATAAACTTTTTAAGAGGGTATATATTTTATATAGCTATAGGACTATTAATTTAGGGGTAATTATATATCTTTTTATTATTTTAATAGTTTTCTTTATCTCTCTAAAGCTTAGGTACTCTAACCTTTAGTACTAGAGCTTAGATTTAATCCTTTACTATATAGTATATATAACCTATACGCTCGAATCTTACTTATAGGTAATATTAAAGTTAAAACCTTACTACTAAATATTAATCATTATAAATACCTACCTATTAGTATTTATTAGTTAGTTCCTATTAAGGTAACCTCTACTAAGGTATAGTTATTCGCTACTAAATATATTAACTAGAAAGGTTAGTATATATAAAATATCTTATAACTATATTAATTCCCTATTATTAAAGCATAGGCTAATTATACCTATATACTTAGGGTAGATATTTAATATAGTCCACGTAGTGGGCGAAAAATATAAGTGAAAGATTTATGATTTTCGAAGGTTTTCTCCTTAGAGGTAATAAGCCCTTATATAAAGGTTTACTACGTTTAGATATATTTAATATATTAAATACGTTAGGCGCCCTTAGGTAGGATAACGACGCTAAGCGCGTTTAGTTTTAATTACTTATATAAGAAGAGAAAAGTATTAACCATAATATATAATATAAAATCTAATTTATACCTCTTATTATAGTAACGTGCTCATAAGTAGAGCTATATTATTATATATAAATAATCTTAAGTAACCTTACTTCCTTTCTATTCTATATATATTATTATATCCTATTTTAGGCTAAGGGAGTCTTAGGCGTAGCATTAGCTATCTTTAGGAGGTTAGGGTAATCCTTATCCTTATTATTAATAATCTCTTTAGTAATAGCTAGAGATTAGTTAATACTAATACTATAAGTAGTAGCTAGTTAGGCGTTATCTCAATATTACTCTAGGAACTAGTAGCGAGATTTATTACTAACCTTAGGGTATAACTTAGAAACGCTATTATTTTTAATTATAGTAATTAAAGTAATAAGGGAGGCGATATTAGTATAAAACCCTTAAAGGTCTATAGCGTGTTTATACTAAAGGTTAGCTATATCTATAGCCTTAGGGGTATTAAGGTCTAAAAGGGCGTAGATAGTGCTAGCGTTATTACTATTAACTATAGCCTAACTAATATATATATTGTCCTTAGTATATATACTAGAAACTTATATTATAATATCTACTTAATAATAAAGGATACTAATATAGCACTAAAATCCAGGTTATTTATAATTTATTTAGTTATAAGTAAGTTAAGGGTGCGGATATATATATATATATAGACTAAGGATAATTATACCATTCTAAATAAGGGTATATAGGGTAAGGCGTTTAGCGCGATAGGTAGTAATAATATTAGTAATATTAAAGAAGTAAACGCGCTAAAAGTATATATTAATTACCTCTTATACGTTTAGGAACTTAATATAGGAATAGGTAAGGCGATAGAGGCTAGAGATATAAGTATAAGATTACTAGTTAGTAATAACGATCTTCTTAATACTAGAGGTAGCGTTAGGTATTATAATAGCGCTAGGCGCGTTAGAGGTGTTATAAGGACTAATACTAAGGGAGGGGTTAATATTAGGAAAATTATCTAAACCTATAACTAAAGCTATATACTTATTAGATGACTTAGTAATAAGGTACTACTTGGGGCTAAGAAAACCTAGGCTCTTATTAGTTAGTCCCTTAGGGATAGTAGCTATAATAACCTTAAACTTATTAGTAGCTAACTTAATAAACTAGCCTAAGTTAAGCGCGATCTTATTAATATTATTAATATAACCCTTAGAGATAGCTATAGCTAGCGCGATTTATATGTCTTTATATCTATTAAATAGGATAGAGATATAGCTAATACGTTTACTAGAAGCTTATATTCCCTTAATAAGCTTAATAGTATTTACTATATTAGGGGTGCTAGTACTAGTAGCTTGCTTCTTCAGGGTAGCTATTTTATTAGTGTTATTCTAAATAATAGGAGTTAATATAGTATTAGCTATACTAATTTTAGTTAATAAATATAGTTTAGTGCGTTTAGTAGCGTTAATAGCCTTATTAGGTTAGCTAGTATTAAGGGCTTATTTATACTAAGTAGCTTTAATAGGCTTATTAGCTTAAGCGCATTTAGCGTTAACTACTTTATTATCTCTATTCAAGGCGTTCCTAGACTTAATAATAATACGTAAGCTAGTAGTATTAGTAATATAATATAAGTTATATTTAAGGGGGTCTTATATAATATTATAGAGACATAGCTATTCTTAGTTTATAATAGGGTGAGGAATTTAGTAATAGAACTTAGTTTAATTTATAGATAGTAGTTAGGTAATAAAGTATATATTAATACCTACGTAAATAATAAATAGGGTGCTAGAAACGTTATAACTAGTTTTATAATATTAGGTCTCTTAGTTAAGGGCGCGCTTAAAGATTTCTTAGTTATAAATATAATGTCCTAGCTTTTTATAAGGGATCTTAATATTAGGTAGGTAGTAGCGAATATAGTTAAGGGTAATATACTTGGGTAATATACTTAGCGTCTAAATATTTAGAGCGTTATCTATTTATAATAAAGTAATACCTAGGTATATATAATATACGTTGCTCTCGTAGCGCTAAGTATGTAACAACGTGGAGTATTAGTAAGGGTCCTTAATATCTAGGAGAGGATAATAGTAATAAAATAAGATATATAAGTATAATAATAATAAGGTAATAGGGATAAAGGTATTAACGCTCTTCTATAAAATATATATATAGAGGGAAAAGTCCGCTTAATACTAAGTAGGTAAAGGTAGTAGTAATAACTAATAGGGTTACTTAGTAATATAAATTTATTTTATATATATATACTTAAGCGCTAATTTTTCTTATTAGTTAACTAAGAGTAGGGATTAACCTTCTAGCGAGGAGGGTAGTTATACTTATAAAGGTTCTTATAATACTAAGGGTAGAAGGTATTTAAGAGGGAAGGTATAATAGATATAGTTATCTTTACTAATAAGCTAGATATAAATATTGCTATTATTAAAGGAAAGCCCTTAGATATACTAAGCGTATTATATATCTTTATTTTATAATAAGGCCTTAGTTATAATATTCTTTCTAGTCTAAATATCTATTTAAGGCGTATTAAGTAGTAGGTTCCTTATTTATAATATATATTATATTATTCTATAGGGTTCTTTTAGGGCCTTCCTCTTAAGCGCTTTAGTAGTCTTTTACTAGGCTCTAATACTAGTTTAGTATCCTATTAAATAGGTTTTTAAGCTTATACTTATTTATAGAGCTATTCTATATCTTATTCCTTACTTTTAAATATAGTAATAAGTTTATCTATATTTATAGTATTTTTATTTATTTAAATAATATATATTAGTAAGTAACCTTTCTATTTAAATAGATATTATACCTTTCCTTATACGAGGGTTTACCTCTTAAGAATACTATTAATCTTAGAATACTTATATACTTTAAGCTAATAAATATTATTATCTTCCTTAATATTAACTAGACCTTAGTAGTTATCTTAATAGTTAAATAAGTTATTACTAGGGGCGAGTATTAATATAAGCCAGATAATAGATAAATCTAGATAAATATTTATATTAGGTAGAATATCGAGGCGGTATACTAACTTAGTAACGTATTTAAAGACCTTAAATAGAATATACTAGTAGCTATACTTTAGGTTTAGCTATTCTAGTAAATAATATCCTAATCCTATCTTAAGATATACCTAGTTACTTAGCTTAAAAGTAATAAAATAATAGTTTTTATTATACTATTCTTTTATATATAGCTAGGCTATTATAATTAAAATTTTCTCTTCCTCCTAGAAGGTTTCGCAGTTTATCTTAGGATTAGTATTACCTAAGGAATTTAACGCGTTATTAATATTCCTATTATATAGGATTTAGTTTAGTAAATAACTAATAACTTATAAGTAGGCGTTATTAAGGTTATATTAAAGGCTTAGTAGTAATTTTACCTAGTTATTATTAATAAGGTTAAGAAAGTAATAAATAGCTAGTTTAATAGTTTAGTTCTTATATTCTAAAATACTATTAGCTTAAGGATAATATATTATTAAGAATCTTAATTTAGTATATAGTTTAGCCTATAATATAGTCTAAACCTTTAATAGGAACTTCTAGTTATAATTATATATAATAGCTTTTAGGATTCCCTAGTTACTATATTAGAGGTTATAAAAAAGGAGGTGTCCCTAGATCTTAGTGGTATATATTAAGTAACCTAAAATAAGAAGTATTACTTTAGAGAACTTATTAGTTATAATAAGTATTATATTAAGTAGTAGGAAGTTCTCTACTTTATAGCCTAAATACTATAAAGGTATTTTAGGAAGTCTAAGGATAAAGTCTATAGTAATTATATAGAAGGGAATAGCTAGCGTTAATATTAGCTATATTGCGCTAAGTAGTAGTTAATATTCTATATTTATTATTCTATATTATAAGTAGTTAGCTACGTAGTTATTAACTTACTGTTTAAGATATAGTATATAAAAGTGCATATTAATAGCTCTCTATATTTATTCCTTATTAAAGTAATAGTAGTTATTATAAGCTTCTTTAATAAGTAGCGTTACTAACTCTCCTAGAATATAGAGCCTTTATTTATTGATATAAGGGTTGATATAGTAAAGAAGATCATTATATATAATAAAGTTAAGGTCTATATTATTTGCCCTTTTATAGAGTATTTTATATACTCTACTCTAAGACTTAGAGTTAGTATATAATTAAATAAGCTTAGTCTTAAAGTTATTATTAGGAGATATTTCTATTATAAAGTTAATACCTATCAGTATATTATCCTATATCTTATTAAATTCTCTAATATCTTTAATAGGGATTTCTATTATAAGTAGGTATAATAATACGTCTACTATAATATCTAATATTGTAAAGATATAATAATATACTAGGGGGAATTAGCTAAGGTATTTTAATAATAATATATGGTATAGGTTAGACCTCGTCTTATCCTTTAACTATAGTAATATTTATTTAATAATATTATATATTACTAAATAGTTAGTAAGTATAATTATAAGGTCTCGCCTTAATAAATATAATATTAGCTAGCACTTCTTTACTACTTATATTAAGTAAGCTACTTCGAATTTAATAAGCTAATACTTCTATTTAGCTTAGTTAAGGGCCTTACTAATATAGGTAATTACGTATACGTTAGTAGCCTCTGGCCACTATATAGTGATTTTACCTGCTTAAGTGTAATAGACCTTCTAACTCCGCGCCTCCTAATAATATATAGCCTTCGGTCACGTGATCCTTTCCTAACTATAGCTATACTTATACGTGCCTATAGCCTCACGATCTTTAACTTTATATTAATAATAACGTGGTTTTTAATTATTTAAACTATAAAACTATTAACTTTTCCTCTCGCGTACTACCCGCGCTGCTAATACCGCCTCTATTACCGCTTTATCCGCTAGGGAAGTTATTACTATCTTTATGGTCCTCTTATTCGATCGGGTTAGCTAACGCCTTCGTAGTAGCTATGCTATTATTAGTAACGCTCTCCCTATATTAAAGTAGTTAGCGTAAGCCATACTTACTAACGTTCCCCTAATAGGCCTAGGCTACCTAGGCTATCTCTACCTTAGTAATATAGAGGACCTGCTTAAAGAAGGGCTACTCTATAGGGTATATAATAACGTATTAAACTTCTACTACTAAGTTTACTTACTTAGCTCTAATATTATTATACCTTATAAAGTCCCCTATAGGGGCATTAAGGTAAGCCCTCTTAAAGGCTATATTAATAATATACTCTCTATATATAGCAGAGTAATTAATAAAAGAGCGGGTTTTATAAATTATATTAAGGCTAAACTCTCTAGTAACCCCCTCTATATTATTTATACTAAAGGGCGTGCCTCGCTTAGGCTTAGTCTATTTATATATAGGGTCTAGTACTAATATAGTTAAGGGATAAGGAAGAGGGAGAGGTATAAGGCCCTGCTCGTAGTAATAGAGCTTCTTATACTTCTAGCTATAAGAACCTCTTAGGAAAGACCTCTTTAGTTAAGGAGTTACCTCTTATATAGTAGTATTTATAGTACTTTTAGCACCTTACTAGAAGGTTAACCTTTTAGGTTAAGGAGTTATCTCATATAGTGGCTTTTATAGCACCTTTAGCACCTTACTAGAAGGTTAACCTTTTGGGTTAAGGAGTTATCTCTACCTTGCTAGAAGGTTTAGCGAGGGCGTTTCTAGGCTACGAGAGCCTTAGTAGCCCGTTTAGCTCTAATATAATTAGCCCCGGTGCAGCGCGCGTCCGACTTTATAATATTTAGAGGGTTTGCTTATAAGTAGTAGGAATATATAAGGTTCCTATATTATTTTCTTTAACTAGTAGAGGGTATAAGTTAAAATACCTATATAGTATTTCCTAAATTATACTTGCAAACTAGGTAAATTTATTCTAGTCTTTTTGCGAAGGGGCTGCAGCGTAATTCCGAACTTAACGTATACGTTAGTATTCTTAATAGGGTCGTAAGGTTTCTATTTAATATTATTAGCTAGCTAGATAATTAGTATAGAGTATCTATATTCCTTTAATAAGTTAAGCTAAATAAATAGCTACTTATTAGAGTTATAGTAGAATAAGGTATGATCTACTATTAATATATTCTTAATATTATTAAAGCTAGCTACTTCTTCTAGTATATATTTAAAGCTCATCTTTTAATAGAAGACCTTTCTAATAGCGCCTTTATCCTTCCCTTAAGCTTAGGCTTTAGTAAGTGATATTATTTTATACATTAGAGTAGTTAAATATAATAGCTCTAGTATAGTATTATATATTATAGAAAGGTAGTTATACTAATCTAGTATTTAAGCTAGTAGAGGTTATAGGGGTACTTAATCTTCTTAATAGTATTAATATAATCTTAAGTATTTAATAATCTAAATATATTAATAGTAAAGCTAAGTAGCTTAATAAAAGGGTATCTAATAAATAACTTCTTTACTAAAAGCGAGAGTTTAATATTAATAAAGAGTTTAAGAATCGTATTAAGTTAATTAAGGTAAGTATTAAGGTCCTTTAAGGTACTAATAATATTATTAATAAACGCGTAGGTATATTCCTTATATAGTTATAAGAGTCTATTTATAACGCGTTAAGTATAAGCAGGCGAATTATAGAATCCTATAAGTACTACCTTTAAGCGTTCTTATCTATAGTAGCTAATTATAATAAATTAATCTTAATATTCGTTCTTAATAAGAAATTAATAGAAGAAGGATTAAGCGTTAACTATAGTAATCTATAGTTTACTATAAAGGCATTTAATAATATCTTATTATAGTAATATAGGGTATATATTAGGGATTATAGCTTTATTAAGAGTATATAGGCTTATAACTATCTCACATTTACGCTTATTATCTATAATTTACTTTATAGTAAATATAGGGGCTCTATATAATATAGGTCTAGAGTTACCTTATTCTATATAGTTTTAAGCTTAAAGCTTATCTAAGGTTTTATTAATAAGTTTCTTATCCTCTTTACTAATAAAATAAGGTTATTATCTAATATTTATATTCTACTATCTTTTAATAAGTTTAACCTTAAGGTATTAATCTTCTAGAAGGTTAATTAGTTCTTAGTCCTTCTAAATAGTAGGGTAATATAATATAACCTCTTCAAGGTGTTAGATAGCTTTAGTATCTTAGTTATAGATATATATAACTTCCTTAGTAATACCCACTAGTAAGCTTTTAGGCTTAGTTATACCTATCTTATTATTTAGGTTAATATTCCCCTTATAAATATCTCTATAATTCAGCGTTAAATTATCCTTTATTACGCTTTAGTTAGTAAGCGCTTCCTTACTAGTTAGGTTAGAGATCTCTACTTATTTATTAACTAATAGCTCTAGTAGCTAAATAAGTACTATAAGCTTGCGATCTAAAAGGTTAAAGATAGTGTAATATATTAGATCGTTATATAATAATATTAAAAAGGCTATTTATAGTGAATTATAAGTCTTTAGCTTAAGGTATCTATTAGACTTAAAGGGTGCTAGGGTTCTAAGTTTAATATCTTATTGGGTTTTTAATAAATAAGGAGCGTTATTAATAATAGAAATAAATAGTAAATTACCTATATATATATATATATATATATATATATACCCTTCATGCTTTAAGCTAAATAAAAGGCATTCTATTTTACTAATAGTATATTAATTTAAATAGTATAGTAATCGTAAAGCGTGATAGGAATATTTCTAGTAGTATATATATTATAAACCTTTAAAAGGACTTTTAAATAGATCTAAAAAGGGATTTAAATATTATTATAAGATATAATCTAGATATATAATTCTTAGTTTAGGACCCCGAGCCTATTAAGTATATTAAAGTCTTACTCTATAAGTAGACTAGTACTTAAATATAGGATATGCTATATACTTATTGTAAGAATAGGCATATAAGTAGCGAAAGGGGCGGTAAAACAGCCTGAATAATAGATATTAATAGGCTGAGTGATCTTATGATGAAGGCCGATAAATTTAAGCATAAGGAGGTATTTCCCCTGGAATTAATTAATAGAGAAATCGTTAAATATTAATAATGTTATCTCTAAGTTATAAATCCTACCCTCGTGAAGTGAGGGGTAAGATATTCTAAAATATAACTATAAAGCAGTAGCTTATTAAGCAGAAACCGCGCTTGGATTACTATGTGGTCCGTGCGTAATTTGGATATATCTATAGCTATAAAGCTAAGGATTATAAATATATATATATATAAATAAGGTTATTACTATTATTCGAATTTATATGGATCTTTAAAGTATTTATTCTATAGAGGAAATACTTTTATAGTTATTATTTTATGTTCTATAGTTATTAAAGTGTTATTAAAGAGATATTATATAGGTATATAACTATATATACTATAGTTATTTCTTAAGGTTTATATAACCTTTATAAGATTATTACGGCCTCTAGCCACTGCATAGTGATTTTACCTGCTTAAGTGCAATAGACCTTCTAACTCCCCGCCTCCTAATAATATATAGCCTTCAGTTACGTGATCCCTTCCTAACCATAGCCGTACTTATACGTGCCTATAGCCTCACGATCTTTAACTTTATATTAATAATAACGTGGTTTTTAATTATTTAATAGACTACGAAACTATCGACTTATCCTCTCACGCACTACCTATGCTACTAATACCGCCTCTATTACTACTTCGTCCGCTAGTAGCTATACTATTATTACTAACGCTCTCTCTATATTAAATTAGTTAGCATAAGCCGTACTTACTAATATTCCCCTAAGGGGCCTAGGCTACCTCTACCTTAATAGTACGGAGGACCTACTTAAAGAAGGGCTACTCTATAAGGTATATAATAACCCGCCTAGCTTCTACTACTAAGTCTACTTACTTAGCTATAATATAATAATAAGTATCCCCTCTAGGGGTATTAATAAGAGCCCTCTTAAGGGCTATAATAATAATACGCTCTTTATATATAATAGAGTAGTTAAAGAAGGAGCGGGTTTTATTAATTATATTAATATTAAACTTTCTAATAAGCTCTTATATATTATTAGTATTAAAGGGTATACCTTATATAGGCTTAGTATTTTTATATATAAGGTCTAGTACTAATATAGTTAAGGGATAAGGATAAGGAAGAGGGAGAGGTATAAAGCCTTGCTTATAGTAGTAGAGCTTCTTATGCTTTTAGCTATAAGAACCTCTTAGGAAAGACCTCTTTAGTTAAGGAGTTTCCTCTTATATAATAGCGTTTACCTTTAGTACCTTACTAAAAGGTTAACCTTTTAGGTTAAGGAGTTATCTTATATAGTAGCTTTTGTAGCACCTTGCTAGAAGGTTTAGCGAGGGCGTTTCTAGGCTATAAGAGCCTTAGTAGCCTATTTAGCTCTAATATAATTAGCCCTAGTATAGCGCGCGTCTAACTTTATAATATTTAGAGGGTTTACTTATAAGTAGTAGGAATATATAGGGTTCCTATATTATTTTCCTTAACTAGTAGAGGGTATAGGTTAAGATACCTATATAATATTTCCCGAATTATGCCTGCGAACTAGGTGAATTTATTATAGTCTTTTTGCGAAGGGGCTGCGGCGTAATTCCGAACTTAATAAGATTATTATAGAATTTCTTAAGATATACCTTCGGTATTCTTACACCCCCCCGTAAGGTATATATTTTATTTATATATAGCTTATTATTATATTATATTATGTTATGTTATATCACACTCTCTTCATAAGTTATTTACTCTAATATAAAAACTCTAAAAACCCGGTGGGAAAAATAAAGAGGAAATTCTTAGAGTATTATATAATGATTGCTAGTAGAAAAACCTAAAAACCTAATTCTTGTAGGTATAAAAAGAAAACTGGACTTTTATATAGTTATAGTTATAGTTATTGCAGTCTAATAATTTAGATCTGTAATGCGGTTATTATCCAAATTATTAGATATATTATTTATATTATTATTGTTATTACCTATTATATTTAAGAGGTTATGAAACTTTATTTTGCCTAAGGGCTTTGTTAATATATCTGCAATATTATTACTAGACTGCACAAAAAAGAGGAAAATCTCTTCTTCTATAACTATATTTCTAGTAAAATGGTATTTAATATTAATATGCTTAGCCTTTTTATGAAATTTAGGATTCTTAGCTAATCTTCAAGCTAAGATATTATCTATAAGTATTTTAGGCTTTATAAGGCTTTTATAGCCTAATTTCTTAAGTATAAAGTTATAGCTATTATATATATATAGAGCCTCCTTTGCTATATCTAATAGAGCTATATATTCGGCTTCGCAGCTTGATAGGGCTACTGTTGTTTATTTAGAAGAAGAATAGGATATAATATTATATAAACCCTAAGTAAATATATAAGCTGAGATTAACTTTCGATTATTAAGATCTCGTGCCTACTATAAATCCGTAAATCCAATTATATTATTATTGGGTATATCCTTACTATAGTTATATATTAAACCATAGTCAGGGAATTTATTTATATATCCCTATATTCTATTAAGAGCTATAAAGTGCTCTTTAGAGGGAGACTCCTATAATAAGCATACGTTATAACTGCTAAAGTAATATCTAGCCTTGTTTTTAAAGCTAGGTATAATAGGGCTCCGATTTCTTATTAATATTATAATATTTCCTCTCTAGTTATATAGTTATTATTCTTATATAACTTTAGGTTATTATGTATAGGGGTATAAGCCCTATAGACTTTAGTTTTATTATATTTATCAAGTATTCTTTCTATATACTTTAGTTATTTTATATATAGTTGTTTATTTATACGGTCTATTATTATGTCATTTCCTAGGAAGATACTAGGCTCCCCTAAGCATTGAAGTCTTAAATGCTTTTGTAGGTTATTATATATATAATTATAGGTATTATCATTATTAATAGCTAATAGCATATTATCAACATAATAAGCTAAAATAGCTTTATATTTATTTTTATTTAATATAAATACTCCCTCATCATAGGGGGAAGCTTCAAAGTTATACTAAAGTAGTATTAACCGTAGGTCTTTATACTATAGGCGTGGGCTTTGTTTTAAGCTATATAAGGCTTTATTTAGCTTATATATTAAGCTATTATCTATTAGATTATTATTATTATATATTAATTTATTAGTACTTTTATTATATAAGAAACCAGTAGGTATTACAAAGGGCTAGAACCGATAGGAACCAGGAAGATAATAAACAACATAGCTCTACCCATAAATAAGTAAGAATATTAAGAGTAGGCTTAAAAGATATATAGAATAATTCGCAGATCTAATTAGAAGAGATTATCTAAATCGGGTATAGATTTACTAATAAAATACTAAAAAACGAGGTATAGGATTATTAAGGTACTAATCGTAATAATATATATACTATACTAAAGTCTGCTACGCTCCTCTCCTCTATTATTATTTCATTTCCTAGGAAGATACTAGGCTCCCCTACGCATTGAAGTCTTAAATGCTTTTGTAGGTTATTATATGTATAATTATAGGTATTATTATTATTAATAGCTAATAGCATATCATCAACATAACAAGCTAAAATAGCTTTATATTTATTTTTATTTAATATAAATAGTCCCTTATTATAGGGAGAGACTTTAAAGTTATACCGAAGTAGTATTGACCGTAGGTGTTTATACTATAGGCGTGGGCTTTGTTTTAAGCTATATAAGGCTTTATTTAGCTTGCATATTAAGCTATTATTCGTTAGATTATTATATATTAGTTTATTATTACTTTTATCATATGAGAAACAGTAGGTATCCTCATATATAGATCCTTATTAATATCTGCGTGGGTAAAAGCAGTAGTAATATCAAACTGCTTTAATATATAGTTATATTTTATAACAAACATTAATATAAATCTATAGCTTTTAGGCCTATAAGTAGTGCTAAAAGTCTCAAGGTAATATATACTAACATGTTGGTTAAAACCTTAAACTACCTAACAGGCTTTATATTTTATATTATTATTATTATTATTATTATTATTATGTTTTATTTTATAAACCTAGCGGCCCCCCAGGGGATAGACTCCCCTAGGTTTAGGTATAATATTCTAAGTATTATTATCTTTAAGTTATTTTATTTCTATAAGCATAGCTTGAATCTAATTATCTATATATAGAGAGCAGATTGCTTGCTTATAGGTAGCTAGCCTATTAAGAGTAGTTGCTGCTAATATATAAGAGGCTTTGTTTATAGTTATATTATTATTATTTATAATATTAATAGCTTCAGCGTTATTATTATTATTATTATTGTTTTTATAGTTTAGGTATTCCCTTAAGACTGGGACGTCTTAAAGGGTGAAAAGTACACTTTCTTTATATTCAACCTAATTATATTGTTTTTTAGCTTCTTCTGTTATAGAGGGGAGTTATATTATTAACTTGGAACTATTTCTACTATTATTATTATTAATAGTAGTACTCTCTGAATTACTACCCGAAGCGTGTCTAGATAGCAATTTATAGTTATCCTCTCGAACGTTAGACAACTGGTTATTACTGGTATTATTATTGGTTATATTGTTATTATTGTTATTATTGGTTATATTGTTATTATTGGTTATATTGTTATTATTGGTTATATTGTTATTATTGGTTATATTGTTATTATTGGTTATATTGTTATTATTGGTTATATTGTTATTATTGTTATTATTGTTATTATTGTTATTATTGTTATTATTGTTATTATTGTTATTATTGTTATTATTG
>JAVHLU010001487.1:0-29683 GCA_036785755.1 Colletotrichum ledebouriae
ACTAACTAGTAGGGAGTAGCGCTTAACCTATTATTATTATTATAGTAATAAGCTTAAATATATAAGGGGTTAGACCTAAGTTTATTTAATAAGAGGTTACTATAATACTATTTATTTAAGCTAAAGATAAAAAGGGGAAGTTTTCCTCTCTAGTAGAGATTTCGCTAGTTTATAAGGAATAACTAGGTAAGCCCCGGGTAGGCCCTAGGTAGCTCCTTAAGGTAGTAAACCTAGGCAGAAGCCTAGGTAGGCTTAACCCGGGCGTAGCCTATAATAATAAGATCTATACTCCCTACTCTATTATTAGAGCTATTATACTATAAGTATACACTACCTTTTATATTTTAAGGTATATAAGCCTTAGTATTATTATAAATTATTACTACCTCCCCCTCTAAATTACTTAAGAGTATTTAATATAATAATATAGCTAATTAGTTTATTAGATATATTAAACTAAAAGAGTTAGTAACTTAACCTTAAGTTCTTAGGTTTAATTTAGAGCTATAGAAGTAATAACTATAATTATATAACTATTAAAGTTTAGCCTAGCTAAGCCTTAATACTATTAAGATATAAGTACCTTTTAATTTATATAGTTAAGCTTAATACTTAAATATAATAAAGTTTATAAGTTCTTATAAGAAGTAATTCTAAGGTATCCTACTTAGGTTAATATATACTTGGTTATCTAGGATTAATCTCTTATTATAAAGCTATAATAATTAGTTCTTTTTTAATATTTAGTTTTATTAGAGTTAAAAAACGGGGTATTAATTTAAAATATAAAATAACTAAAGGTAATATTAAAATTTGAGTTATAGAAACCTTTAAATAAACATAATATAATTATAAGTAACTTAGGTTATAAGCGAGTTTTATAGTTAAACTTTATCTTATTATAGCTAGTATAATAAAGTAATTTAAAGAATATAAATTCTAATTATAAATATTACTTTATTATTAAGATATTTAAGGTTAAAGATTATAAATAAATATAAAGTAAAATGTAATAAGTAAATAAACTTAGAGAGAGTTATTATTAATTAGTAACTAGATATTTACTATCCCTAATTAAGTAATAAAATAACTATAGTTTTAAGTAGCGAGGGCCTTTATAAAGCTATTTATAACTATCTTATTAGTCTTTACCTATTTAAACTTAACCCTGCCCCTCTTAACCTCCTATTATAGCTACAGGTTATTAATATTAATATAATATAACTTATTAGTCGCTTAAAGTCGTTTAATAATAAGTAGTTAGAGGGTAGTGAAGTAGCAGAGAAAGCCGAAGGTAACGCCGCTTCGTAAGGTAGATACGGACGGCTGAGAACTTCGAAGTATCATTTGTAAGCCTGAGGTGCTTCTGGTTCTGCTGTGGAAGCTTGAGCGCCTGCGTGTCAGCGACTGTTTTGGCGTCGGTCTGACAGCTTCCCGTCGCATCGTACTGCTGGGCGGCTCAGCGTCGTGACCTTCCCTGAAGCGGAGAGGAGTCTCTAGCTCCGATGTTTTTGGTTTTTGCCCTTGCACTACGTATTATTTTCCTCGGCTTTGAGTCTGCTTCTCGCGGACGTCACATCCTCAGGTGCTTTCGTCTCGTCCAAAGTCCGGTGGCCGGATGTTACGGTCGTGCGCGCGCAAAGGCCCAAGAGTGCTGTAGCGTCCACTGTGTGTTACGTGAGGTCGAGGTACGTACCTACGGTATGAGAGAAGCAGAAGCGCAAGTACGACCGGCAGCTACCTACCTTACCTAGGGTGACCGTTGGAGACGTTCCTGAGTCTCTTCTCTCAACGTTCCGTTCCTGTCTCCAATGACAAGAGGAGTGGACATCAGCTGAAACATCTGCAGCCGTGGGCTTCTTGGAGGGGGGTGGGGGGGGGGACGACATGGAAGGCATGGGGCAGGCGGGACCCTCGGAAGACACCGAGGTGTCCCACATTATCACAGAGGCTCCACAGACGAAGTGCTGGCTCTCACTGCACTGGGTGTTCTCCTTCCAGACACGAAATCCACCTGGCACTGGGCACCGTCCATCATCCACCGTCCATCCCAGAGCAGCCCTGGCTAAAGCTGGAGAATTGGCTTGGTTTGGCTAGTGTGTTCGAGTTGTGTGTCTCATGTGTTGCGAAGGATTAAGGTAAAATGTGAGGTGAGATGAGGCGAGGTGCCCTGCGTTTTGTTCGGTAGTTGAATCTTGAACAAGGAATGAGACGGATGGACGGATGGATTGGACGGTCGAAGATGGGACAATTCATTACTTCGCCCCTTATGCCGCTATGATGGCGGGTTTATGCCTGCATTGTATTGCTTCTACAGTGCAGTCAGTAGGTATGCGTTCCATTGTGGCTGTATGTATATCAAGCCACGGATTCAACCTCGGGTTCCACGCTGGACTGCGAACTGCGGCCTGCGGAATGACAATTGAGAACTGAGCAGAGGAATTCTCATCAACAACCCCCTGATTGCGTTGAGGTACCTTATGTTGAATACCTAATGTGGATGCTTGAACGTCTCCTCTCTGGGCAGAAACTGCCGTCGGCGACGACCCGACACGTCCGCGGCGCCCCTTCCTTCTGGCCCCGCCGACAGGAACACTTGAGGTGTCTAACAAGTCGCATCAGGAAGAGAAGGAAGATGGACGTCACTTGCCTCCCTCAGTGGGGCACGATACGCCCCGGCTCGCAGCCAAATTGTGGAGATGCGGGCTTCACCCGCAACACCGACATTACTCATCAGTAAGGCACCCTGCCCACACGGTAATGGAAGGGACTGGAGCATGCACACCGGCCGACATGGGAAGGCACGGCGGACTGGGTACGGTTCACAGAAGGAGGTGCTCCAAGTAAAAGGGAAGGCCTCCACGGAAATGGCGCGGGAGAGTTTCCATCTCACCTCGCGCGTTCCTCGCTCCTCGTTCCATACTTACCGCAGAACCATTTCTCCAGACCCGGTCCCGGACCGGGTCCCGATCCCATACCTCGTCCCTTTTGTCGTCTTCACCCTCGCCTTGGCCCTCGTCCTTGCCCTCGCCCTCTCCCGCTGCTCAGCTCTCAACTCACCCTGGACAGGGTCATCTACAGGCCGCCAGGAAGGAGGCTGCTCTGGACTCTTCACCTCATGCACAATCTGATTCTCTTAGCGCGCCCCGCGTCTGTTATTCCATCTATCTATCTATCCACGACATCAGGCACCCTGACCATCCCGTCATGATGCATCAGCAACACCCCCATCCATCTAATCAGCCATCGACTTCACCTCAACATCCCGGATCAGTCCCAACATCCCTCCTTCCGGACTCGATCTCGTAGGAGCAATGGGAGCATCCCCTCGCTGGCCTTCATCCATCCGTTCCTCAGTCACCTCATTCCGTACTCGATGGTCGACCGCTACTCCTAGCAGCGCTGTGTCGACATCGCAGTCGCAGTCACCAATGCCGCCGCAGTACGACGCCAATCGCCATCCACATCAGCCCGGCCGCCACCCTATACCGTCCTATGCTGCCATGCTCTGCGCAGCTTGTCACCCCCTTCCTTCGACACACCTCGTCATCCCAGCTTGCAGCGTCCCCGTCTTGAAACGTGGAGGCAGACTCCCATGAGCCAATCGCAAATCGAGCATTCCCCCTGGGACCACCCACCATGGATCGCCAGCCGGCGCCGCTATAATACTCATCGACATACCCTAACTTGTCCAATCTTGCCGTCGCCCTATTAGTGTATGCTTCTAGAGTACGTATGCAGCAATTAATTACCCATGTTGCTTTGCTATACCCTGCAGCACATCAGTCCGCGCCGCCTGGGCGATGGAATCAGCCCGTCATCTTCAGTCTCTTTCTTCACCTTGCGCGCCGCTCTTCTACCGTAACTAGCTGCCTTGCTGGGTTGCGACGACTATGTATTACCTGTCCCTTAATCTCGCCGCGCGTGAGGCCGCTTTCGAAGAAGACTCGACGGCGGCGATGCCTATGCACGGAATGAACCGTTTTTGTTGTTTGATTAAACGTGCCACCGGACTGGCTTATGAATGCCATGCGCTGGACGAGCCAGCGCCCCGTCGTGTCTCACGTGCCGTTTGGCAACTGGCTGCATCTCACGACAGGGGCCACGGCCGTCTGACTGGTGTGGGTAAGTTGTAGCCGGTGACGAGAGCCGTCCCATGGATTTCGGAATGCTAAAGCTGGATCGAAATTACGGTCGATGGCGGTGACCGACGAGACGACGGCCATGAAGATTGGGATGGGAAGTTGCGCTGTTGACGGATCCCAACCCACATCTCGAGACATGTGTGTACTTTAGGCGTCCCGAAGTCACAAATGCGACAGAATTAAAACATCAAACACATGCAGTCAACAAGCGGCCGCGCAGAGCAACGCCGTGCTTGGGTTCGCGCTCGATTGGACGGTAAAGCAAATGGCATCGTCCGCCTCCCGCCAGTTCGTACACCACCTCATCCCACTGGTGCGCTGCGCTATGGCGCATTGTCAAGGTGTCGTCCTAGGTTGCCAAGCTCTACCTCGACAACGACAACTAGCCACGACGCAACGCAAACAAACACTAAAACTTACCTGCCTGAAGAGGATCGGAAAGGCAACACAAGTCAAGAAATCAAACAGGAACTTGGTCCCACCTCGTGTTGGAAGGTGAGATGAATAGAAGGCCACAGACAGCAGAGGCGTTTTCTACGGCGAGGGCACGGCCTGGCGTCACTTGATGCTCAACTGCAACACTTGCACAAAGTACAAAGTATACCACACACAATGGTGACAAAGAGGCACTCGGCCGTTGGTACTTGGCGTTGGCGGGGTCCATCGCCTTCCCGGCCGCTTGTCGCCGCCTTCGTGCGCCCAGCCATGTGGTTTAATCCTCCTCGTCTGGTCACTTGCATCCGTCCAACCCGTTTCGACGGTATCATTCCAGCAACAACAAGCATCCACCGACCTGTCATCGATTCTCCGCGAGTTTGACAGCGACAAAAACGACTGGTGATGCCACCGAGCAACGCGGGACAAAATAACAGCATCGGCATTCGCATCGGCCTCTCCCGACCGACTGACGATTCATCTGCACATGCCCGTGGCTTTGGTATGCTAATTTGGCCCCTCTTGTCCACGGTCAGATACCAATCCGGTCAGAGATCGCACGCCTGAGCCCCTGTCCCCATCCACGGTCCACTCCATCACAGATCCCAGTGCCTTCAAACGGAGTTGCTTCCTTGACAAGTTTCAAGCTCAATCCCGGGTCTCAGCTTGCAGGTCGATGGATAACTGCGCCTCAGCGCCTCCCATTTGCACCGACCGAGCAGCCGCGGTGCGCTGCTACCGTATGGTACTGTCAGGGTCGTCAAAGACATAAAGGTCCGAAGTACTGTGCAATGCGCCGCATGGCCCATCACATAATGACCCCCGCTTGTTGTTTTCGACGACCCTGCCGACGCTGAGCTGCGCCGATAGAGCAATCTCACGATAGCTCCCGCCCGCCCCGTCACAACCTATATCACATCTGTTATCGTGATGCCCTGGCTGACTATTTCGAAATCTAAGCCCTGTCCGGACAATGCCCCTGTGGAGATCATGGTTCAGACGGAGCATCTGACGCCATGATCTGCTGCGGTACAATCTGATGCACAACTTGATGTCAAGGGAGTCGCCCCTAGTCACCGGCAACGGCCAGGCCGCCAAGCTTACCCACTTCACCACCACCCCCCCAAAAAAAAAAAAAAAAAAAAAGGGCGCAAACCACGACCGCGGACACAGAGCGTCAGCCATCCGTCTCCTCGCGACGGGATTGAGGGCCAACGACACGCACCCACTGCAAGCATAGCAGCACAAGAAGCACAACACAAAGCACTGAGCGGGCTCCCAGCCGTAGGAGGCAGAAGAGCCAGAAGCCGTCGTCTCTTGTGCCAGTTACACAAATCAACCAGATGCCGTACACCCCTGTCCTTAAGCATGCACATAGCACATAGACCCTCGTCAAGCCAGCGGCCAGTCGGGGGCTTTATTTCCCACCGGCGCGCCCAAACCTACTGTGGGGAAGGCTAAACATCGACTACATCCCTTCCTCTTCAACGCATAATGCCCAGCATCCTTGCGTTGCCGCAAGTGGAAACTCTGATCAGATTCTCTGGCTCCCACTTTTTCTCGCACAGTGATCATGCTGGCTCCCGTTGCGAGCCTCCTCTCCGTCCCCATCTTTTCCTCCGATGCTTGTGGCTTTCGGACCTTGCCCCGGGCTAGGGAATTCGACTGAACGACGTGTGTTGGAGCCCTGACCTGACAGCAAGCCAGGCTCGGTCCAGCCAACCGTCGTCCCTGTACCCATCTCAGGCGTCTTTGAACTAGTCATAACCCGAAGTTCGATACTGTTGCTGTTCTGGCTGTCTCTACACCCTCCGCCCGGATTCCCAAACAGCTACCGTCTTCAATCCCTACGGTCCCTTTATGCGTTCTTCAGCACAGCCCTACTTCTGCATATCCCTGGCTACCCGGGCTCGTCCCCGCCTCTTGCTAACCATTCGTCTTATCTTTGTTTCTTCTTGACCTTTCCGAACATTGGTTCTGAACCCCCCCCTTCTCATTTCCATCACCATCTGCATCTGTCTGAAGCCTGCCAACGTCTATCACATTCCGGTTTATATCGACCACGGCGTGTGTCTAATCCGTGGCATGAGAACACCTGTGTTCTCGAAACGAAACTTTGACGAACTTCGCCGAGGCATTCACCGTTGTTGACGAGTGCTTCCCCGGGAAACAAGTTGAGCTTACCTCGGGCTTGCTCTCTTTTCTCAGTCTTCCCGTCATCTCGAAAAATCAAGACCCGGTCTCAGCGTGTCAAAGATCCCATCGACTGGAAACAGCGTCAACGACACCATCGTCGGCAAGCCTCGTTTGCGGATCCGAACGACGTCTCTTTCCGTCCAGATACGCGCGGTACACCGCCACAAATCACCACTTGATCGTATAGCTTTAGGACCTCAGCTACGGAGAAGGGACCCTTTCCGTATTTCTATCTCGGTTCGAGGTCGATCCGACAGCTGCGAGCCACTCCGGCGTGCTCAAAGCCAGATGTATTAGGTCCCTTCGGAACACCCTTCATGTACACCACTGGCCGGCTTGAAGGTGTTTCGGCTGTTTCAATCCGCTTTTGGAACTGTCAGTGCGACTCTGAAACGGCGATCCCAACGATAGGTCTGATATTCTTATCGTTTGCTTCTTAACTTGTCATCGCCCTCCTGTCTTACCCCTTCTCTCTACTACTTACCTCCCGCACCCCCCGGCGCCACACACAAAAGCTTTGGGATCTCCCATCAACCTTATCAATTCCCTGCCCCCTTCTTCCGCCGCTGCCATTTTGTTTCCCATCTCCCAGTTGTGCGGCATTCGCAACCTGGATATACAGACGAGTATCCGATGTATCGGACTGGATTCTACAGCGATCGGACATTATCTTTCTTATCGACGACGACGACGAAGGCGACGACGACTAAGGGCTAGAGCCAGGGAGACGTATCAGTAGTTTGGCTACGGATATAAGAGAAATCTCACTGAGATTAAGGCGGCCTGAAATTCGACGAGTCGAGTCGACTCGGAAGTGAGATTGGACTTTGAACATCTACTACCCCGACGAACCGCCAAACTGGATTCCACCCGGCGACAAAACTTTTCCCAAGTCGTCCGCGCATGAGCGATGGACGTGACATCACTACTGAACGTAGCGGCGGGACACAAGCCCACTATCAGGAACAACATCTTGGAACCTACATTTGCGCCCATCGAAGGACAATCACCGATCACTGCGTCCCACGAGAAGAGCCTCTCTTCCAGGCGGACAAACAACGTGAAAGCACCGCGGAACCGCACGCCATGGGATGCGGGCGGTTACACTCTTCCACTTTCAGTCAACACAAAGATTTCTGCTCCCCCTGCAAAGCCTGCGTTATACGGCGAATCCGACGCGGACCAGTCAACTTCCGCGAGTTCTTACGATTTTCCCTCGTCGAGCAATCACTCGAGGGCCAGCTCTCTTAGTTCCTTAGCACACGAGATGGCGCACTCCGCCAACATAACTCCCATGACGAGTACACACCCTGGACGGTACGTAGTTTGTTCAACATCTTGCGCTGGCGGCGCGGATCTCTTCGTGAGATGACTGGGTTATCAAAATCTTCATCCGAGGTTCAGCAACGACATCCGTCACCAGACTGCCACTGTATCCCGTGACGAAATCACCGGCGGCAGTCAAGTGAAGTGCTGTGCGCATCACAAAAGCTCTGAGAACTAACTTATTCAGACCCAGTTTGGCCGGCGAGTCGGAAGGACAACTTACTGCGAGGTAAGCGAACGGCCGTGAGATGTCGGTGCAGTTCTCTGCCGACCTTCATCCTACTACTTTTGCTCGGCCATTCCAAGCACGCCGCAATTTATAACCCTGTGCATTGAAAGTTGCTAACATTGTGACAGGCCGAATTTGCCTCGGGAAGACGACGGTCAACATGTTGCGGGCGGGTTTCCTAAGTCTCCAAAGCACAAGTTTTCCGACAGTCACAGCAGTCTGTCTTCCTATACATCATCTACGCAATCTGGAGGCCACTCTAGGATATCTTCGTTATCAACAGTAAGCGGCATACAGCCGTTTACCTCGCTTCTCAACGACGTGCCGGCTTTCGACACTAAGCTGGGCGACCACCAACAGCACATGGGGCCTGGCATGATTGATATCCAGCCACCATCGCCTAGGACGGCAGCAGCTCAGAACGATCCCACCGCGGCAGCATTAGATCCCAGTTTGAAAGGACCAGGTAGACCAGGCAGTCCTTCGGATGCAATCCTCATTACTAGGGGAATGGGAGGTAGCAACAGGTCGAGTCCTACGGACGGCTTGAGGTACGTGGAACACAGCACTTCTCTCTCCCCCGTAGCAGCACCAAAACCAGTCCTTGAAGGGGACCTTTTCGGTGAAGTTACCTGAGGAAGGCACAAATGGACAATTCCATCCCATGTAAAGGTGCAGGTCAGCCGCACCTTCCGTACTCAACGGTTTTGGCAGGCGCGCTTGCCTCTAGAGAGCGATGTACCTTCCTATTTCCTACTTCACCTACTAGACGAGACCCAATCTCGTATCACGCTCTGGGCTGCCTCATGTCATCTCAGCTTTTTCCGGGCTTGAGTTCGTGACAGCTTCTCCTGATTCACCACCTCTTTTTTATCACTGCCTGGCGCAGTGCATCGCCCTCCTCTGCTCTTCGCCGTATAAAAATCGTCCCTTCCTGCGTGACACCTCATTCTTCTCCAGCCGAACACACAAACAAGATCAATCTGAGCTGGACTCTGCTAATCTTTGCAATTATCAGTCCGCACTCAAAACAACAGCAAGACAATCTTAACTATTTATCTCTTTCTCAGGACAACCAGTCACGTACTCACAAGCGGGCTGTCTCTGCTCCCGACTTTGCCGCTATTTCTGCCCCTACTTTCCAGCCCTTCCCCTCCGTCTCAGAGACGGCGCCGTTCCCACCCCAGCAGCCATACGCCATGTCTCCTCCGGAATCCCCCCCGGCTGCCGCCAATCAGGATGAGATCAAGTGTATGTATATTGAGAATTGCGACACCGGATCTCAGCCTCGCAAGGCAATTTCGCATATCTTCGGCCGCAACAAGCTGTGCACACGCATGATTCCTGCTCACGTCTGGGTTCACTTTTGCCGCAAGCACTACCAGCGCAGTCGTTACCGCAATGCCCACGAGTACTCGAAACTCCAAGTCGACCTCGTTCAGAAGCAAATCGCCCGTGTTCAGCAATGGAGCGATGAGAACGAGCGCGCTGGCAAGGCTGGTGTCGTGAACAGTTGGTCTCTGGCAATTCGAAAGCGCGAGCAAAAGCGTCTCGAAGATAAGAAGGAATCAAAGAAGCGCGCTTACCAGGACGAATCCGACGATGAGCAACTCGACGGCGCCATGCTTAACGGTACCGCAGTCCCCGAGTGGCTACTAAGCAAATGCGGTGCTGGTTACACCACGGTTGCCATTCAGGAGATTGTTGCCCAGCTGAAGACTGAGATTGACGGCGGTGGCCTCAGCCAGATCCCCGATATCGAGATTCTCCCCACCATCAGCAGCGACGGCCCCGACGAGAAGCCCAAGACCTACCTCAAGCGCAAGACGAGCGGCGGTGCTTCCCACAAGCGCTCGCAATCGATGGGTGTTGCACTCAGACCCGAGGCACTCCCCATGGCTAGACGTATCAGCCAGCCCAATGCCTATTGGGGCCAAGAAGGTTTCGATACCTCCCCTCTTGACAAGCGCCAGCGCGTTACTGACATGGATGCTGACTACTTTGGAGACCGAAACGCCATGCCAGGTATGCCTAGAGTTCCTTCCGGCATGCGCCGCATGAACATCCCGCACCGCCCTGCCTTCGGCAACATTCGTGAGGGCCAACCCGAAGAGGACTACTACCGACAGCCCCAAATGGGCTCTGGTCCTTTCATTTTTGGTGCTGGTAATCCTCAAGGCGGTCCTCTTCCTGCTCCGACTCCTCAGCGTCGCGGCAGCAAGACGATGGCATCTCATCTCGAGACTTCAACCAGCATGCCCTCCGCTTACCCCGACCCACGCCGCGCTTACCACCAGCGTTCCCAGAGCGAGATAGGAAGCTTTCAACAGGGCCAGGCTCCCAGCTATCGGCCGTCTTCATCTTCGGGATACGCTGCTCCTGCGGCCTACGGTTACGGAACTGGCACCGTCGAGCAAGACAACTACGATGGCACATACCCTCGCCCCCACGACAATCCCTTCGTTCAAGGTGCGCAGCCCAACTACTACGAGGACCCTCAGCGTCAATACGCCTACGGCGCATCCCCGTTCCAGCCCAACAATGCTTCCCGACTTGGCCCCGTTGGAGTAAACAGACACACCCGCCACCAGAGTACTCCGAACGCGCCCCGTGCTATGCACCGCACTCCCTCGGCGCACGGCTTTGCGGTTGGTCCGAACATGACACCCCAGCATGACCAACGCGGCTACGACCGCACGCCTTCGGAGCACTCGCGCCATTCGTCATATGCCACGCCGCCCATGCAGACCATGCAGCCTATGCAGCCTATGCAACCTATGCAGCCCATGCCGGACGCTACCCGTCACTGATCAGACCCTAGATCCGAGCAAGAACAAAACAACTCATTCTTTTGAAACGGCCCTCCTTATACCCGCAATATTATGTCACGTCGACACTGCATCCACGGAGTACACATTGGGGAAGGCAAGCGGTCATTTGGGTTTAGTCCTCTTTCCTCTCTTTTAATTATCACGCTTCATCTCTCGTTGCACATGGCCGATTGCATGAGAACAGCGGGGACTCAAAACTATGCGTACTTTCTTTTTTCTATTTCGTCTTGGGACGCCTGAAGCCGTCTGGCGGATACAAGGCTCTCCGAGTCAAAACAAAATGACCGATGATTGGACACCGCACGGATTAACGGCACAACTGGGAGACCTTTTCACGGTTGGAAAACATGTCTAGAAAAAAGAAAAAAAAAAAAAACCAAAAGGGTGACTTTTGTCTTTTTCTTAACTTTATGTTGGATACAGGCACGCGCACGCGAGATAGGGGGGGGTGTACACGAGCAGCAACACACGTTGAGGAGTCAGTATCGGTGCGGTTACGGACGGCCTGAACGGCGGCGCGGCGGTCGGGTCTGGACCTAGCGGGGTGGTTTGGAATTGGTCGAAAAGTGGCGTTGGGCCTTTTCTTATCTGGTTTTCCTTTCATTTTGCTCTTTACAGGTCTTTGATCTTTTCTGATCCTACTGCTGCTCACCAACACATGACGCATGGTCCCCGGGATGGACGGGTGGGACAGCCTCTCTACTTTCCTTGACAACTTTGTTGATAACTCAAGTTTAGTTTCGGTTTTAAGCTCGAAGGCTCTGAATGCTTAGATAGCTCGGCCTAATGAACACGCAGCTGAATCAGAACAGTACCTGGTGCCTTTCGTGATGTCAGATAGTGATGCACGTGTGCCCTTAAATCTTTTACTTCTTCTTTTTGGGAGTCTCCCTCGAATCCTGGATCCAATCTCACGGCCGGCGGCATTCCGATGTGTTCATCGTGTCCCGGCAGACTTCAACCTGCCGGCCGATTCCATGAGACTATTCTTTTCTTCATCCTCCTCGGTGCCTTTATGCTCTTGTCCCTTTCATGACGGTATTTCTTCCCCCCTTGCCCCCTTTCCCCCGTTCCCTCGAACAAAAAATGGATGGAATCTTCTACAAAGCATCTTGCAGGGGTAACCGAGAGAACCTCCAGCTAGGGCGACGATGATGGGTTTATTCGAGTAGGTATTCTTTCTGGGTCCGGTTGCAGTACCGGACACGGTGGCAAAGGAAAATCAACCTGGAATGCGAACAAAGAGATACGATGGTGATGAGATGAGGAGAGGAGACTTGGGTGTAGAATCCACACTCAGGACGACGCGAACGACGGTGTCGCGTACTCCTTTTATTCCCCTGCCCACGTCCGACGAGATTATCACGGCTGCTTCTGTAGCTAGTAACAGTGCAGGAGCCACCTCTCCAGTAAAAAATCAACGAGCTTGCAGCAATGCTGGATCCTAGATGGTAGAGATCAGAAGAAATTCAAGTATGACTGTATGCGGGTCTAGATTGTACTTTTCATCACTCCTTGTCTTCCTTGTCTTCCTTGGCCCCCTTGTCCGCGTCACTCATTCCCTGTACATGATTGACCTGCCGTCCCAGTCCTTCAACCTCCCGACATTCGCCCTTCCCTTGACCTCGAAGCCCAGTCTCTCATAAAAGGGCTCGACGCCCTTCAGCCCAATGAGCCACGCCGGGACACCCTCCTCGTCGACGCGACGCAGACTATGCCTGACAAGTATCGTCCCAAACCCTTTGCCCTGAAAGCCCGGGCTAACGCCCAGCGTCGAGAGATACCATGCGTTCTTGCGCTTGGGATGTTCAGGATCGTTCTGTATGGGGTCGCTCGCAACATGTGAATCGTCGAACGCGGTGACCATCTCCGGGTCCATAGAACGTGGGGGCCAAAGGTAGCCAGAGAGACGATTGAGGCCCAAGAGGACCGGTTTGAGCCAGCCGCGTATGGTGAGGCTGCCTTCGTGAGCGGCCTGCTCAGCCGGCGTTGGGTATGGTCGGCGCCACCACGCAAAAGCGACGACCCGCTCTGCGGAGGTCACTGCGGGGTCCGCCACGGTGAGAACGTAGAAGAGTTGCTGCTCGGGACCCCAGTACCTGGCGTAGAAGAAGCGCTTCGCCCAGGCGAGCCAGTCATCTGGAAATTCGCGCCGACGGGGATGCATCGCGTTTGCGATCCAGTCGTCCCCGAAGGCAGCCGCGAAGATCTCGGCAGCGGCAGAGGTATCGGCGGACGTGCCATCACGGATGCGGAATTCTGGCTCAGCCATTGTTGTTGTTGTAGGATCCCAGTTGGTGTTCGGTCAGAAGCGATGGAATAGATCCTAGCTGAGGTGGGAATCCTGCGGAAATACCGATGATGCGGATGAACTTGGACAAGCTTGAAGATGACGTCCTCGGCTTGCGGATGGTGGAGACGATCGGTTGTTGTTCAATTGACCGATGATCTTCTCTGAAACTGCTGTGCCGCAACGATACCATTCAAGTCCCAATTGACTTGCAAGATGCCGCTTCGCGAAATAACAGCTTTGGAGTGCAACTTTGTGGGTTGTAGGCGTAGTGTCCAAGTATGAAAAGACGTCTCAGCTTGTCAATCTAAGGGCGAAATGAGTCAACCGGTAAGGCTCAACGCGGGGAACCCCGTCTCCAAAAGTTCCAACATTCGTCGGTAGACGGCATACCGAAACGGGACCGCTTCCGCACACACAAAACTCGGCATTTCATTCAATCCATTGAATAGTGTGCGAAGTGCAAAGAAGATGCATTACGGCATTCGCGGAACGGGACATCGGAGGGGAAAGTATCGGAGAAATGACCGGTCGGCGGTCGTTGTGCCAAGACTGAGGAGTAGCTTCGGTTCGACCCGGAGCCGAGGACTGGGGTGGAGGGCATCGCCGATAGCGACCGTGGGAGCCTTCGGCCGACCCTCGTTTTCTTCTGCCTTTAATTATCTCCTGCCCTGAGGCATCTCGGTGTCGCTGGCGCTGGGCAGAAATTTGTCATCTCCACGTGGAATTTCGAAGCGGTTATCCATATCCCGAGCTGACGACAAGCTTGCTCGTAAATGCTGTTGAATGGAGGCAACACGCGGCTCCTTGCCCCGTGGCAAAAGAACGGCGAAGGTGGCACAAGAAGTGCATAGGTTAGCGGCTCCGAGTTCTTGGGAAACCTTGATCACTTTTGAAGTGGCACCGTTCTCCGCTACTTGGAGCGAGGGACAATAGGCGCGGAAACCAGTTATAAGCGTAACGGCGGCGGTGTGGCGATTTGTCGAGATGCGGAGGAACATCTGCCGCGAATGCTGTGTAACATCGGTTGGAGGCAGCGGGCGTCCAGAATGAAGCCATTCTTACCCTGAGCGAGTCAGCCCTACATTGAAAGGGGCAGCAAGCCCACAGACCGTGATGTAGGTAGAAATGGGTGCTGACAAAAAGCCTTAGACGTTTATTCTGCGAGCACGTCCACGGCGATCCGGATTAGGACAGAATATCGTCCATCCGAAGTCGCGATTGGCTCGAGGAAGTTGGATGAGGAAGGATGAGAGGGCGTTCCCCAGGAAAACGCTATTCCTTGCGTCTGCTGCTGGTTCGGTCTTACGCCGAGACAAATAGTCAAAGACAATGCGTTGACGACGTGGGCTTGGTTTATTTTGGATGCAGTCGGTGATATCAGTGCCGATTTAGGGAACGTGGTGAGTGATATAGAAGTCGTTGCTGGCAGTCGAAAGGCGTGTTAAGAAGGACAAGTCTCAGGGATGTTGCGCTGCAATACGACGGCACTAAGACGGATGCGGGACGAACCTGCTCTCTCTGTGTTTTGTGGAAACTGCTGACTAAGACAGGGAACATATATTTGCTGGTCCAAGCGCGCTGAAGAAACCTAAGAACATCTCGCACTCATGTCTCTCCCATCGTCTTTCGTCTGGAATGTGCCGCAAATTTCCTGGACGAGTACCAAGGAACCCAAGATTTTGGATCTGAGATCGGACAAGCCACTCACTACTTTAGAATTTCAAGTGTCTGAGAAGATGATTCTAGCCGGTCTTGGCCCTGTAGAGTTCAGCGCGCAACATGTGAGTGAGCCGTCAGAGGACTACCTGCACATACACACACACACTCTGAGCAGCAGCACCCTGTTCCACGTTACACAATGTCAGCATTTAGTACGAACACAGTGGCATACACGATAATGGGCGTTTATGTCGTCTATTTCGAGTTACACACACGTCAAGATTGTTCGTCTGTCAAACGACAAAAGCCATTCTCGTGTTATTTACACAGGGAAAAGAGTGGTTGCAGGGGCACCCCCTTGGTGTTCTTCAGTGGCTCGCAGTCGTAGTGGCGCCGGGATTAAGGCTCTATCGAGAAGGGATCCGCCAATCTACCCTTGATCCCTCCTTCGAGGAGGGGGTTGAGGGACGGGAAGAGTCTGGGCCAGTGGAGCTAGACCGGCACTAAACAGCTCGACAATGGAATGG
The DNA here is from genome assembly GCA_036785755.1 of Colletotrichum ledebouriae. Taxonomy (NCBI): domain Eukaryota; kingdom Fungi; phylum Ascomycota; class Sordariomycetes; order Glomerellales; family Glomerellaceae; genus Colletotrichum; species Colletotrichum ledebouriae. Next base: position 15,642 of record JAVHLU010001487.1, read on the forward strand.
AATGGTTGAGTGGTGAGTGGTGAGTAAGGTGGATTGCTTGAATGCTACCTTACCTTACCTGCCTCCAGTCTGCCCTATCCGTACCTTAAGTTAGGTACGGCGGGTACAGTAGTAGCTCGCTCTGCTCCGACCTCACCTTAATAATCCTTAAAGCCCAGCCTGAGCTGTGTTTTGCTGTGTGCCGTCCGGCTCATCTCATTAGCGATAGCTTGGCCGATTGCTGGCGGATTGCTGCTGCTTCAGACAGAGCTGAGCTTGTCACGGTGCCTTCTGGCTTTGGCTTCGGGAACCAAGACATTGATTGCCCCATAACACCGCGCGGCTGCCTTCTGCTGCCGACAGCCCGCATTTCCAACTCATCGACATTGTTGCTTCCCCTTTGATTCTATCCCTGCAATCATCGTTTGCAAATTTTTGGTCGATTTCTGCGTCAATTTCCTCGTATCTCTTCTCTCCTGTTGCGTCTTCCTCACAACCCCTCCAAGACCCCTCTCCGGCGGTCACCTCAGACGACGCACAATACCAACAGAGGAGAAAGCAGACTGCAATGTCGTCGAGGCCGCTGCAGCGGCTCGCTGTGACGCCGCCATCCGAGGACTCGGACAACGTCAACCCGGGATCGCGTTACACAAGTCGTCAGTCGGCTTCGTCGTCGAATCATCAATCCCCTGCGCCCGCGGACGCCCCGCAACGCGCCCACCGCGCCTGTGAAAAATGCACGAGAACGAAGAAGAAGTGCGACAAGGGGCTGCCCGCATGTTCAAGATGCGCGAGGTGAGTCACTCTGCAGAAATCGATGCCAAGTCCAGTGTAGAGAGATACTGACAAAAATTAGGCTCTCCACCAATTGCTGCTATGATTTTGTCGTTAACCCGCCGTCACTGAGAATTGTCGACCACGGCATCTCGGCCCAGCACCAGTACAAAGTCGCAGGCGATGTGCGTCCTGCCTTCGACTGGCTCAATCAGGTCGACTTTACGGCTGCCCAAATCATGCAACTACTGAACATTCGTGGTGTCGATTGGAAAGTCTCGACCAAAACCTACTTCAACACTGTCAACACGTGGCTTGCGGTGATCAACCCGGACGTCTGGGAGAAACGTTGCGCTACCGCCCAGCTTGACACGAACCCGAACAACATCGACGTGGCTCTTGTCGTCTTGTGCATTCACTTACTCACTATTTGGAATTGCGACCAGTACTCATCGTCTGCGATGCTGGACCATCCTCTGTATCAGTCAGCCAAACGAATCTGGGCGCTCAGGAAGGCATTCGCGAAACCCACTACCGAGCACATCCAAGCTGGGGTTCTGATATCCCTCTACGAGCTGGGTCATGGCAACATCATTCGATGCTATCAGACTTTTGGCGAGGCGGCTTCCATGGGCAAGTTGCTCAATCTGAAGCCTGGGAAGTATGTTGAGGAGGAGGCAGACCTGCCAGCGGATCCCGAAGAGGAGCAGAAACGAGCCCTCTGGTGGGTCCTCGTTATCATGGACAAGTATGTTGTCGCCTTGCCGTGATGGACCGCGACTTGTTTCGCTGACTTGTGTGAAGGATTTCCCACGGGCAATCTGCAACTCTCTGGTCCCCTCAGCAGATGGACATGCCGTCCGAAGATGACCTCCTCCCCACGGTCCATTACCTATGGGATGTCGAGAAGAACGGGACAGTCAAGATGATCAAGCGGTACCCCGTCACGATTCCAGCTTCAGTGCGCGTGGGGGCATTCCAAAGATCATGCCAAGCCGCAATTCTTCTTGGCTACGCCGCCAACTGGGAGCTAGCTGCTTCTGAACAGGAAGAGCCGCCAAGTGTATACTCTTTTGTCCAGCTTGAATCTGCCACACGAAGTCTCTGCGAGGCTCTCATCACCCGTTCCGAAACTTGGGGCGAGAACCTCAACACTTACGCCCTTTGTGCAAGGTATGCATTTGATCCTCCGGTTTCCAGCCATCGCTAACTTTCGATAGTCTCTTTAGCCTTCTCTTCTATTCCTTCATGTACGCAGCGAATAGCCCGAACGCCCCGGCTCGAGACCCTGAGACAGATATGGAGATGAAGAAGGCCGTTGCTGGCATCAACTTTACCATCGGACTTGTCATCGACGGTTCAAGGGGAATTTTCAATGCGTACGCTGATCAAGACGACGTCCTGGACCATTGTGCGCCAGTTTGGCCCTATGCGCAATACCACACGATGCAGCTGTTGCTCCACTATGAGGCTCTGCTGGAAGACGCAGACGCTCAAATGCGTGAAGTCAGGCAGAGCGTCGAAAGTACAGCAAAACGATGGGGCTGCTGTCGCTGGCTTCTAGAGGAATTTGACAGACTTCAGGCCGCAAGAAGAAGTGGAGCACAGTTCTGCAGGAAGTAAGAAGAAACACCTTTGTTGAAAACTTGACAGCTGACTTCTAAAGGTGCTCTATCGGGAGTAGGACTTGCGGACACGACAATATTCCCGAATGACGAGGACGTATAATCTCATATCTCATTGGACGATTGGATATCAAAACGTCGGACGTCAGTCCCAGCCCCTTGAGCGGCTGCGGGGCCAGACTGATCGGGCTTGGCGTTTGGCCACGGGCGACAGGTGACCATGACCTCCTCGCGAGTTGCAAAGAGAGAGCAGCGATGTCTGGTCTGAAAGGCGAATCGGTAATGAAGGTGACAGCCTTCGGCAGCTCGGAAGAGATCACCTCACTGCTGTTGCCACAAGGCGATCTGTGTTAGATCACAAGCACCATTGCATAACGAAGTGCCGTCGATACGTCGTCATTCTCCATGCGCCTAGCTTGGGCTACCATAGAGGGCGATTGCGACGAACCCTTCAGAGCCTGCAGCCAATACTTTCGAGGCACTCAGCACTCTCTGTTTTGGCACACGCCGGCAAGACATGCCATTATTAGCGGCGGGGGGAAAATCGGCTGTGCTTTAAGCGATGCTTCGATGTGTTTCGTAAGGCTGCTTGCGCATGGCCGGACTCGAAGATCTGGGGAAAGCAGCTGCATGTGAAGGATGCGACGAGGACCAGGCACCAGAGTAGCCTCACTCTCACTAAGACGCAAGGCGTTCTCATTGTAAGAGCTGCTGCAGTTTGAACGCAATGCCATGCCCCTGCTTCAAGGCTCGAAGGAAGACTTTGCAGGCGCACCGAGGACCAAAAAAACAGGATTTGCGAATATTTTCACTCACGGTGTGTAAGTATCACCGATTGCCGATTGTCACGAAAGCGGTTTGGTTTCGCAAGCACACGTCTTGTGATCAGCGAACGGACTTGCGCGCACCGAGACTGCTTGAGCCTAACACACATTTCTGGAGCTGCGAAGTCCGAGGCTGAGGACTGAGCATGCGAGATGACGGATTTCAATACCAAGCCAGTGTAAGATGGAGGCCTTTTTTTACCCGGGGGGGGGGGGGGGGGGTTCGGACATCGTCGTCCAGGCAGTTAGATCTGGCTGGAGCTCGGATAAGAGGCAAGAAATCGCCCATCCAACCCGCAGCGTCAGAGCCGTTATTTCTGACGAAATGCTGCAACTCCCATCTTCTCGAAATTCCCGTCTTGTTGTGCTCATGCTCGTGTAACCTTTGACGAAGCCAGCCGCGCAATCACGTACTTTGTGTGCGACGACATAGCTCATTCATGTGGTGGTGAGGGCATCCGGTGTCTGAAATAGTCGCCGCGTCCAACGTACAACGAACGTCTTAAGCAATCATGGTCCTAGCGGGCGATTGCGACATCCAGGGTCTGGTCATTCCCTAAGGTACCCAGGTACCTCAGGTACCTAGGTAAGGTAGAGAGATAATGTGGGGCAAGTTGAGGTGACTTTTCTCTGATGCTTGGGCGCTTTTTTTGGGGGGGGGGGGATGGGGAGGAGTGAGCCGCCGTGGATTGTAGTGAGTCTTTTTTTGTTTTTCCCTCCGAAGACAGACGCAGGCATGTTGGTGGTTTCCTAGGGCCATGCTTCCATGGTATTTCCAAACCATGATGAGTTATTACTTTGAGGCACCGTTGGCTGAGTTATTAATTTGATTGATCACGCCGCAGGACGAAGGAGCATGGGGGAGAAAAAAGGCAAAAAGCAGTGAAAGTCTGTCCTTGACCCAGGTATGACGGGCTCCTGAACGTCATCAAGTGCCAATCTATTTCTTGTGCGTTGGTGATGGGGAGTGACTCAGCCGAAGCCCGTGATGCCCGCCGGCCGGCAAGTGGGACGGACGGAAGCCAGGTGAGGTAGAAAAGCAGCGACAAAGTGAGCGGTGGCACTGGCCTAGGCGTTGGAGCAATATTTGCTGAAGAGTTTTTTGCAATTCAATTTAGTAGGTTTTCAGCGTCTACTAGCCGTAAAAGAATTTTCGTGACGCGCAACGAAGACCAGTCCAACTCTAATAGGTATCCAGTAAAACAAGCAGTGATGCTAGCAGTCATTTGGTTTGAAAAAATCATTAGAAACGCAGAAACGCCGCTCGGGAAATTTGTGCTAAATTCCTGGCATCCGCGGCGCCTGTCAAGTCCCACAAACTTCAAAAAGACTCTCCCTTTCTAGGCCACCCCGCCGCCAATGCAGTGAGACATAGAAGTATGAAAAGAGACATAGAAAAAGGTTGCCCGACCAAGCAAAATGAGGAGCGGGTGGGTGATGGGTAGTCCGGTCTGTCATTATCCTAGTTCCCCACCACCAGGATTAGGAGCATTGCGTTCAGTGTGCAGGCTGTAAAGAAGCTGCTGTAGACGGCCACGCTCTGCCAGATGCCCATGGGTTCGCGGCGATAGATTGTCATGCCCAAACCCACGCATGCGCTGAAAAGCGAAGCAACGACGCCAACTGTGACGCCCGCGTCAACCTCGACGCGAAGTTTGTGCCGGCCGGTCGTGATCAGGATGCCAGCGACGAGGAGAAGGAGGAAGGACATGGCGAAGCAGCCGATAGTGACCCAAAAAAGTACCCGTTCACGATACAGTCTCACATGCTGTTCGTTGATGCTAGGTAGCGCGGCGTAGTGTGCGGCATACCCCGAAGCCGGGATGCCGTCTGAGCTTGCGTACTCATCGTCTGTTTCAGTACCGAGAGGAGAGATCCCGCCGTAGCTCTCCAGTAGAGGGCCATTGCCCAATAGCCGCTCACCCTCTGGTGACTTGCGGTTCGAAAACCATGTCCTGGCGTGACGGAACGGCGCCGCGAGGATGGCACGCATCGAGTCCAAGCCTGGGAAGCTCATGTCGTCGTCAGGGTTGATGTAGATGGCATACTCGTCCTCCCCCCCCCCGTTTTCGCTGCCGTCGTCGTACTCGTTCCAGTAGTGCTGCTGAGGCTGGGCTTGTTGGTGAGGCGGTTGCCGTGCAGGCGGCAGTGGTGGAAAGAATTCATTTGCGGAGCCTCTGCGGGACATGTTCTGCTCGTCAGATGAGGGCGAACTAGGCTCGCTCAACTGAGGAGTAGAGGTACGTAGGGTGTTGAGGAGTTCTTCGTAACGGGTTTGAAGTTGATTGAAATCTCGGCCTGTGAAACTCTTGGGGTTGGCCAGCACGTTCTCGCGAAACCGCGCGCCGAGCGTGGGTGACCCTGTCCATTTCTTGACTCGTTGTCAGCGGGATAGATAAGGCGCCTTGTGAGACGAGCTATCATACCTTGTATTTCTTTGTGATCTTGCGGAAGGCGACAATCTGGGCATTGATAAAGCGGGCGAGAGCGAGGATGTCCTCGCCACAGCGCAGCAGGTCCCTTTCGTACTTGGCGAATCGGCGGTGCCTCTTCAGCGATATCTGGTCGCCGTCCTCGGCGCATTTGACAACCAGCTTCTGCACCTGATCGGAAATGTGTTCTGGTTGTCAAGTTAGCCAATTGAAATCCAATACTCCTTATCGCTTGTTATCGGAGGAACAAACTTACGCATGCGTCGCTGGATCTCGTCCGCCTTGCTCGTCACGAAGAGGTCGACACGGTCGTGTTGTTGGCAGAGCTCGTTGTAGAGATTATCCTCGAACCTCTTGAGCTGAGCATCTTGGTGACCGGGGATGGCAATTGCCGTGGCCTGGTCGCGGCTCGTATGGACTTTGATCTCGTGCTTCAGGGAATTGTAGTCGACGTTATCTGCAAAAGTTTCCAGTCAGTCGGGTCGTTCTTCACATACCAGCCAATTGGGCAGTGGGCCTTTTCAACAGGGCAACATACGTAAACTCCATTCTGGAACAGATTCCTGTTCGAGTTGTTCGCCGTATTTCATATCCCAAAAAGCTTCCTCTTGAGAAAGAGAGAGAGAGACGGATCGTCGCCAATTGCCTAGATTAGGGGTTTTGAGGAAGCGCGTGCGCTCGGCTGTGGTTTCTAGCGGCGGCGCCGATGGCTCGTATTTAGTCGGCTTGGTAGTGCCCCAGCGGTTCGGGACTGGGCTGGGAGTGGCAGAGATAGGCGGCCGGGGTCGGCGGTCGGTTAGGATGACGCAATGACAATACACTCGGCCGGTTGATTCAAAGCAGCTGCGCAAGGTGGTCGCGAGAGGAGGGACAAAAAGGAAGAGAACACTTTTACGAAACGGATTAAATTGGGTGTGAAGGTGCCAGAATATATCGTCGGAAGGGCAGGTATCTGACTCGAATTTGGAAGAGGCACTGCGGAAGGAAAAGCTGGGAGCGATGAGCCGTGGGCTACTTTAAGAAGGGCCAAAGTCTAAATACAATGGAGATTGGAGAGATTGGAGACAAGACACGATTACTGGCCAGGACGGCGAGCTGGGGCCCCCTTCCTTGATAAAAAAAGGCAACAGGGATTCGATGGGATGGAGAGGGGAGTGACTGCGGAAGAGAAGAGTGGATGAGAGGGGGCGCGAGAGGCAGTGAAGGGTCTGGTTGCATGGATGCTGCTTCCGTGGTCCAGGCCGAGTCCTGGTGAAATGTCTGGGGCGGCTTGCACAGCAAGAAACTGGCGATCCAAGGAGGTCTTCCGCTGAGTCCCAAAAGTTCTGGATTCCACCTTAACTTACTTGTGTACCTCAGGAAGCCGTTCCAGGGCGAAGCGTAAGGTAAGGTACAGGTACGGATAAGGTATGCCACGCTCCCGTCTCGCCAACGTCAACCGCTTGCACCCGACTGGATAATTGGCATTGGCCAAGGGGTGAGGGGGGGGAACATTTGGGTGTGGTCCCTATCTGCATTTTTTTCTTTTCACCCAACCGAGGTGTCTCCGAGGCCATGAACACGGAAGGCCATGAGAGATCGCTGCTGTCTGCAACGGTTACGGCTGGTGCATGCGGGTTCTCAAAGGTGTGGTAGCGACAGCAAATGGGAGTTCATCACAGTAAGGTGCCTTGAAAGCTACATCTTGGCTCGCAACATTTGAGGCGAGTGCTGCACCCCCTCGTCTCTATGACGCTGGTAGGTGCCACACGCTGGAAATCTTGGCGGAGCACGTCGATGAACAAATACATCGGAATTGAGTAGGTACGGATACTTAGTCACGCCCTGCTGGGTATTCCGATACCCTCTCCAAACTGAAGAAGATAGAACCTCTCCGTCAACGGAAAGTAAAGTCTCATCTTACTCGAGCCGAGTGTGATGCCGTCCATTGTCCTCGAGGTACCCGCTCGCAGGGCGTTAGCAAGCTGGCAATATGGTGATGGATACGATGCTGCTGGGGCGAAACACCCGTGCGTGGAGGCGGCCGTCGACGGATGACCCAGCGATGCCACTCCGAGCCCGGGGTTGCATTCCTTCAGGGTCCCTCCTTTTCCAAATGCGAAATGTCCACTCATTAACTGATCGTCGCCAGAGTGATGCGAGATGCCAGCGACGCCCAACGCAGGGGGCCAAGACCTGTATCATCACTGAGGTCAGGTATGGTAAGGTATCCGCGAACACATACTGCGTGCGCATGGGCTTCTATCTCTGTCAGTGAGGTATCCAATTGCGTATGGCGTGCCACGGATTGCGAGATGGCCATTGCCCTTGACGTTGCAGTTGCAGTCGAGAGTTGAGGTGAGGTGGTTGCAAAGTGCAGCATAGAGAGGGAGAAGATGTGGTGGTTGGACGGGACTGGACTGGAGGGAAGGAAGCGGTTGCAGCCTCCAAACAACCCTGGTGTGTCCAGAATGCTTCTCTCGGCTCCGGGTCCTGCCCTCGATGCTGTTTCGCTGCTGTTTCTGTGAGAGGTGAACCCGCACATGCCCTGCAACTTCTGCAAGTGCACCGTCTGCTGCAAGTGCTGACAGGCATGGCATCACTACTCCCCTCTCCCATCAACACGCAGAACGCTGCGCTGCCCGTCCACCTCCCGGTCAGATGTCAGGGAAGGAGGCTCCAGTTCGCCGCTGCCCTGCGATACGGGAGCCGACCCCCGTACCTTCCCACCTCATCCCCGTCCTCTCCACCACTTCATGTTAGGCAATTCCTGCTCATCTCGGTCAATCTTTCCCTTCACACTCACGTCTCCAAACTTGTCTCCCTAACGACATCAACTTTGGACCAAAGAGCCAACAACATTTTTTTCTCTCACTTTTTCGCCATGAGAACCCATCAACCGAAGCTCATCTGCACCTCGCACCTCGCGCCTCGCCACGCCCTTCGCCGCGCCAGACCCTAGCATCTTTTTCTACTCTAGCGCGACAGTGGCGTAATGACCACTCACAAAGCACCTTCAGATCACAATGGGCTTGTGGTTTCCCTCTTAGGCGTGGAACGAAGCTCAAGCTCAACAGCGAATCATCATACAAAGCCGGCGGTGCGTGGCCGCCATTAGAAGCTGTGCTACGTCTCGCCTTTCGTCAGTCTCTTCTGTTGTGGTTGCACGCCCAAGCAAGAAAATATCTCTCCGGTAATTGATACCTTCGCCTAGCGTGTTCCATCCTAGCGCTGTCACCCTCGAACCACTGAGATTGATCGACTTCTACCTCTCCAACGCATGGTCGGGCTTATCGGCGCCTTCGCCAGTCTAACACAACCTTTTCTGCTCGCTTGCATGCAGCATATGCATAGCGACATGAAAGAGTTCGGACTTGGGAGTAACCACCTGGTCCCGTCTGTGTGCCCAGTGGTGCCTTATAGGTGGAGATGGGTTCGATTCCTATCAACGCTATTGGTATTTCACTTATTGGCTCAATTCAGTGCCTCGTGGTCTCGGCCCCTATTCCATGGGCAAGCTCCAAGCCCGGCCTTGCGCATCCCAGCGCTAAGGAGACCAGGCATGTGGCGCCAGGGTTCCGAGTTTTTCTGCTTTAGCCCAAAAAAGCAGTGCTTTTATATGGTAGCTGGTATTTTGACGGTGCAGTTTTGGTATTTAGCCCGATCTAACTATATCCATTAGCCGCGCTACCTTCGCTACGATATATAATAACCTACGAAGTACTAGTATTTCTTAGGTATATTTATAAGTAAGATTATATAGTATAATAATAATATCGCTACTATCTAGTAAATAACTATTTACTAGCTAAATTTATACCTTTATAAACGTTTATAATATTAGAGATTAGTAGTAATACCTTTAAAGAATACTAGCTACGAGTCTGCTAGTACTACTATGATATAGGTATTACGCTAAAGAAAAAAAGAGTTATAAATAAGAGCGCCTAGGTTAATATATTATATAATTATAAAGGTATATATAAGTTAATCGTATTAAAATGAAAAATAATAATAAAGTAATATAGCTACCCCTTTATAGGTTAAATCCTTTGAGTTACTATAACTAGCTACTAGGTATAGTTAATCTTTAATAGTTATAAGTATTATAACTACGCTAGTATGCGTAAAAATAGGCTTAGAGCTATCTTATTATTCTAATAGTTAAGTTTTAATAAAGTAAAAGTTATAATAGAAAGTAGCCTAATAGAGAAGTTAATATATAACTATATTAAGGAGCTCTCTACTTATAATAACTTAATATCGCGAGAGATCGTAAGATTATTATTATAATAGGAAGGTATATTATTAACTAACTAGAAGGTTTAAAATTATTAGTAATTGCTATAGGAGGAAAAGTATAGCTTATTAACCTCTATATAGCTATTCCTCTATATCTTTAAGAGCGAAACTAATAAAGTTCCCTTTTATTATATTTAATATAGGGAAGATAGTAAGATTAATAGTATCTTCTAGATATATAAATCCTACCTAGATATAATAAAGCGAAACCTAGAGCTATTTATAATAAATAATATATATAAGGTAGGTATATATACGTAGTTTATTTTAATAAAAACTTTTTACTAATATAACTCTATAAGTAAATCGATTTAATATATCACTCTTCTAGATTATAGGCCTTATTAATACTAATACTATATATAATACTACCTTCTACTTAGTATCTACTAAGACGACTAAATCTTTTAGTTAGGTATTAAGGTAACTACGAGAACTTCTCGTTATTAGCGAAATACTAGATCTAAGGGTAATTATTACTAATTTTAATATAAGCTTAAAGAGGGTAGCTAGAGAGATCTTCCTATATATATAATAATAACTTTATATTTAGTATATACTAAAAAATATTAATCTTAATGCGAAAGAAAATAGGAAGGATTATAAGGCCTAGAGCCTAATAAGGCTACTACTACTACTCTTACTAATAGTAAAAACTCTACTACTAAGGCTATAGAGGCTTAAAGTAGTAATCTCGCCTCTTATTTAATTATAGAGAAGGTTAAAGTAGTATAACTACCTATATAGGATAATAATAATAACGAGGGTATATTATTATAATAATTTAATAAGAAGGAGTACTCTTATAACCCCGATAGCCTTATTAACGCATAGAGGGCTTATATTTACTCCTCTATATATAATAAGTATAAAAAAAACTAGTGATCTCTTAAGTAGTAGTTTTTAGATTAATAAGGTTAGTTATATTACTAAATACTTATTTATTACTAACTTTTTATAGTAATTATTAAGTACCTTAAGATAACTTATATCCTACTCTTTTATAAATTTATTAACTATAAGATCTGAAATTTTTATAACTATAGTTATTAAATAACCTCTCCTATAGAGAGATCCTATTACTAGTTAAAATCCTACCTTACTAACTACCTTATAAACCTTTATATACTTTATATTAAAATTCGAGAAATAGTTATTAAGAAGGTTAACTCTTATAATACCTAAATTAAGAAGGAGTACTACTATCGCTATATAATAAGTAAATACCCTCTACTTAAGCCTCTTAACTATAAAGTTTCCTTCTACGCCCTCTACCTCCTCTATAGTTAATATAATACTATAGAAGAGGCTTTTTAAAAGAGGTAGGGCTTACTTACTTATATAAGCGCGTTTATAAGGTAATAAGGTCCCCCTTAATACTATAATCTACTAGAGAGACTTTATAATAGTTACTATAATAAGAGGGTTACTTATAATAATCTTAACGCTTACTAGTAGCTAGATCCTAATTATATATATCTTAGTCTATTAGCTATTAAATTTATACTAATTTCTCTAGCTAAACTTAATTTAACTATAATAGCTTATTAGTAAGGCTAATTTAAACCCTATTTACTATATAAGGCGTTATTACTACTAACTATATAAGTTTAATAATAATAAGGTACTACCTAAAGTTAACCTATATAATATATAATAAGACCCCTCTAACTAGGAGGTTATAGACCGCTTTTTAGCCTTATAGTTAACTATAGCGCTGCTCTCCTCTATACCTCTCTCCTCCGCGCTACTATCTATATACCTATTAACTATACTATTAATTATAATGATAATAATATATAGTAGGGGTAGTAGGGGTAGGGGTAGGGGGTTAGGTAGGGGTTCGTATTAATAACCTATAAGTAAGATTACTACTATACTTACTACTATATAAAATCTTACTTCCGAGGTTAATATAATATATAACTTTTAAACTCGCTAATAATAACTATAGTTATTAGTAAACTAATAGTAGCTAGATTATAAGGCTTAGGAGGCTATATAGTAATAGCAGGTAGCTTTATAGGAGTAATAGTTTATAGTATAATATAGCTAACTATTACTTAAGTAGTAATAATATAGTTAGCTAAACCTATAGCTAGTATATTACGTTTAGCCTGCGTAGATACTACTAAATTAATAACTCCTATCGTTTAGCTATAATTATTAGTACTAAATTAAGCTCTTTTTTTATATTAAAATTAGCCTTATTACTAAAAAATATAATTTCGCTATAAAAATAGCTATTTTAATATAATCTATAGATATTATAACCCTCTTTTTTTCCTATATTAAAATATATACTTAAAATAATAATAAGCTTAGTAATAACCTTAAGGGCCTTAAAACTCTAATAAATATAATATAACCTTAAGGTACTTTAATAGATAGTAGGTAATATAAGTATAGCGCGGTATTAGAAGCTTTGCTAATATATTAGGTTTAGCTCGGGCTAAATACTAAAACTATACCGTTAAAATACTAGCTACCTATATGAGGCTAAGCATGGCAGGCCGGCGGTCGTCACTGATAATGCGCTGCAGCATCCTTCTTTGTACCATGTACGGATGCGCAACATCAGAATATCACTCAACTCTGTGCTACGCCTCTCATACCCATTCACCCCGTCCGCTTGGGGTTGCTCCCTTGCCCGCGGACGTAGCGAATCCGTACCCTGTCCTCCTTGCCTTGGTCCGAGGGAAACCTCGCGATAATGTTCGTCGCATACTGCACAATTGCGTGCTGCCCTGCCCACGCCTGTCTGAGGGGACGCAGTCGACGAAGTCGCAGCAGAACCCGGTGCGGACCAGCCCAGACCCGATCAGAGAACCAGGGTTTGGGGATGCAGTCTCTCTCTCTCTCTCTTTCAGTGTTTCCTCTTGTCTCTCTTAACGGCCTGCGTCTGTTGGTTGCAATACGGATACTATTTCCCACATCTCCAGGGCGTCGCCGTTATTTCCGCCGGCCTCCTCTCTGGGTCAACAGTCCCACCATCAGCATCACAATCACCAACGCTATTATGACATGCCATATCATGGATGCTATATACAGGACTACCTACCTGTATATGCAGTCCGCACAAGCCGGCGCCGACCAACCAACTGGCGGCATGCCATCCCCATCCTTCTCCAAAGGATCACACAATGGAAACTAAATGGTCACCATCTTTTTCCCGCCCCGTCGCCATTCTTTCTTCTCGTCTCCCTTGTCGTCTGTCCTGCCTCAACATGCCATGCCATGCCATGCCTTGCCTTGCCCTGCCCTGCCTTACATGAGATGTACGTACCGTGCCGTAGCTTGCCATATCTCACCCGACCTTGCCTAAGATGTCTGTCTGCCTGTATCTGTATCTGTATATACCGGGTGTGATGGCAGTGACCGTCTTATACTACGGACGCGGCTGGAATGTGTCTCTATCCGCATCCCGGGCCTGGCGCTGAGTGGATGGACCCCTGCTGCCGGCGTCGCTCGCTCGCTGCTCACCTTGGTCGCTGCCGTTCTGATATTGCTGCCGTGTCGTCTTCTCAGTCTCTCAGTCTATCTGTCTCCCAATCCCGTGTCTTTTGCTACTGGTGATCCCGGCAGTGTTGCCGTTGTTGCTTCGGGGTAGTGTCATGCTAGCCTTCCATCGCCCGTGCCGGTGCAACCATCGCTACCCTAGAACAACATCCGCATCCTATCTTCCTTCCTGCCTTTTCGTTCTGCGACGTAGGCAGGTGTCGACGGGAACCGACTGACCCTCATATGCCCCCTGTGTCTCCCTGTGCCGTTTGACTCCTCTCTTTTTGCTCCCCGCTCCTCTTCTTCTTCTCTTCTCTTCATATTCACCCTCCTCTTTTCTTCCTTCATCACCCGCTCCCTGGTCAGAAGGCTGAACTGAGACTGCTCTCGCGAGTATGGTCTCGAATCATCACTCAGCCAGCCTCTCTCAAGCTCGACCGTAATACTGGGCCACCTCCGCCCTACCCTACCCTACCTTACCTACCTTACCTACCTTACCTACCTTACCTTACCTTACCTTACCTTACCTTACCTTACCTTACCTTACCTTACCTTACCTTACCTTACCTTACCTTACCTTACCTTACCTTACCTTACCTTACCTTACCTTACCTTACCTTACCTTA
>JAVHLU010001488.1:0-29666 GCA_036785755.1 Colletotrichum ledebouriae
AACCCTAACCCTAACCCTAACCCTAACCCTAACCCTAACCCTAACCCTAACCCTAACCCTAACCCTAACCCTAACCCTAACCCTAACCCTAACCCTAACCCTAACCCTAACCCTAACCCTAACCCTATATTACCCCTCTGAGTTACCTAAATAGCTAGAATAGATTATAAGAGAAGAGTAATAATAAGTATATAAGACGTACGGAACGCTGCTCGATTACCTAAGCACGAATAACGATAAATAATCCTATTTAAACGTAGTAATCTAGTTATACTAGCTTAGGACGGGAATAACCCTAACCCTAACCCCTAAAGTTTAAACCTTATTAGAGAGGCCTATTTGCTATTTAATATTAAGTTAGTTAAGTTATACACTAGTTAGAATAGCTAGATAGAACTACTATACCTTACGATTAGTATTAGGACTAGTTAAAGGTATTTTCCCTACGAAAGGGATATCTATAATTTAATACCTACTTAATATTACTATTCTTATAACTATTAAGGCGATAATAGACGGGACCTCAGAGACTTTAAGGTTATATAGGTCGCTCTTTTCTTTTTAGAAACTCCTTCTATAAGAGGTATTCTTACTTAATTCGATTAAGAGGGGGTTCCTTCTATTTATTCATTAAGAAATTCAGCATATAAAAGGAATTTTCCCGTTCAAGACGATTAATCGAATTTATTCCTCTTATGATAATTTTTATTTCTCTTACCTCTCCTACCCGCCCTCTCCCCTTAATATCCCTTATTTTCAGTATAATAACGCTATATTAACGCTTAATATAGTAATTCCTTATAACGAACGAGATCCTAAACCTTTATATATTCTTTTTACTTTAAATATATACTTATAATTAGTAGTTATAAATCTCTTAATTATATTAAGGCTCTTAATTATATTAAGGCTCTTACTTATATTAAGGCTCTTAATTATATTAAGAGTAACCCAACCGCTCTTAAAAACACATCCTACTAAAAACTTAATAAGTATAAGTAATAACTCTTATAGCGGAGCTAATATCTTCGAGGACGATCCCTACCTTATATATCGCTATTCGTTAATGATAGAAGGTATTACTAGGAAGTAGATAGAACGAAATTATCCTAATACTAGAACGCGAGGTAATAGGAATTAAGGCTAGTAAGTAAAGCTATATATTACCTAGAGGAAAAGCGATAGCTTAGATCTATATATATAAGATAACCTAGCTAATAATAAACTCTCTATAATAGATAGCGATACTAATCTAAACGAGGAATTAGCTAAGAATATATTAGAATAAGCTTACGAAGCTATAAGAGCTATATTAATCTAATTAACTAATCTTATTTATTCTAGAGAGGTAGCAGAATATATCTTTACTAAGGGTATAAAAATTAATCTTAAATTCTAAGCAGAGAAGCCTATCTCTAAAACTACTATTAGTATCTCTAGTAATATAAACTATTAAAAGATTAGAGGGTTAATCCTATATAGGGGAGAACTAATTAATAAAACTATATTATAAGTATTTATAATACGTATCGTTGCTTTTAATAACTAATAGGATTACTTATTTAGGAGTTAAAAAGACTTAAGAGATACCCTAGGCGTAATAACCACGATTATATATTACTTTTAAGAAGCCGTTACTATTACTAATTTAGCTATCTTCAGCGTCTATACTATAAAGCTCCATCGCGTTAGATACTAGAGTCTATATACTAGAACTAAAGGTATATTTATTCGTTCTCTAGCCCCTAAGAAGGATATTATAAAGCTAAAGATAATAAACCCTAATTAAGTTCCTAAGGAAACCGCTATAGCGATACTAGCTCCTCCTATTATTAATTTACTAAACTTAACTATAGTTAATAAGCCCGGTAGAGAGATTGCTAGTAATAAGCTAACTATATCTAGCGAGCCTAAGGGTAATAATAAACTATAGCTTTAGCACGATCTAATTATTAAATAGCTAGGGATAGCTTCTATTCTAGTCGTAGTAATTAACGAGGAACCTAGTTTACTAACTAATAGGTCGACGTTTCCTAGTCTAGTACTAAAGCTTAGATCTAGATTTAGCTAGTTTAACTTTCTTATATATACTTAATCCTTCTAGTTAGGAACCGATTTTACTAAGCTAACTAATTACGCTAATTTAGCTACTCCTCTAAATATTCTTAACTAACCTACCGACCCTATTATACTACCTAATACTAAGGATGTAGCTATTCCCCTAAAGACTTTTAAGCTACTTAATAAGCCTATAGTAAGGAATACTAATATCGATATTACTATACGTCTAAAGGCTATTAACTAGGTTAGGAATTATAGTTATTTAGATAGGGATACTGATTTTATAGTCCCTTTATTAGTATTTAAGTTAATTAGAACTCTATCTAGTAGTATTAGTACTAAGAGAGTCCCTATTAAATTTAAATTATCCTATTACTAAGCTACCTATCCTTAGACTCTTAATAATAGCAATCTCCTTAACTAGCCTAGGGTTAAGCTTAGAGTAGGAAAATTAGTATTAATATAAGATTTCTTATTTAAGTCTATAAGTAGTTCTAATTATAATAGATCTATTATATCTATTATTAGATCTAAAGAAGGATATACTAAGGAAGAGAAGGCTAAAATCTAATAAGAAGCTAATAAAGTAATTAAATTAGCTCCTATTAGATACTAAACTAGAATTAAACTTCGTTAGATATAAGAAGTAATACTAGAATATAGAATAAACTATATATTAGGAAAGCGCGAATTTATTAAAAGCTAGGTTAGATAGCTTAAGGAGATTAGAGCTATAAGAACTACTTTATAATCCTTAGTATCTACTACCCTATATAAATATAAGTTAGTAACTAGTAGGGGCTCTGCCTCGAAGTAATTAAAATTCTTTTAATTAACTAATTATATACTACTATAGCCTAAGAAAGACTAGGAACTAAAATAAGTATAGGTTTTATTATAAATTAGTAATAGGATTAAAATAGGATTTAGAATAGCTTTAGGTAATTAAAACTAGCTTATCTATTTCTTATTATTAATACTATTAGGGACAACGGAGTTATAGTTAGATATATATATATATAATAGGAACTAACGGGACGGAGATTCCGTTTTAGGAAGGGGAACTATAGAAGGTCTATATTAGGCATATTTAGCCTAGATTTGTAATAGAGCAGAACTTAGAAGAATCAACCCCGCTTATATACTACTATATCTGCCCTAACTAAGAGGCTTGTTCTCTATCCTGCCAGCGAGGAAAACGGTGGGAATATCAAGCCCCTCACCTTAAGGGCCTCCAGAGTACAACACTTCGTCTCTTGGATAATCCAGCACCACGATGATTCGCAAACCAGCATATGCGGGCCGTGAACTCTAGCAATAAGTCTGCTGATCCTTGGGGCGCGCGCGCATATAACTATCGTTCCACCCTATATGCTTCTTCTATCAGGACGAGCCAGCGAAAGACGTGATAATAGCACTACCTTGTTCCACTTTCTGGATTACCAAGTCGTTCGTCGGGGAAGTATCGCACGGAGGTGGACCCCGAGATGGGATTAGCTGATTTAGTAGCGCGGATAAAGCCTGGTGCGATATAGTCCAATTAGCGCTATCGCCGTTCGTGCAGATAAGGATAAGGTAGCAAGAATTAAGCCAATAAGTGAAATACTAATAACGCTAATAGGAATCGAACCCATCTCTACCTATAAGGTACGACCGGCACACGTCCATCCACAAGAGCGTGCCCCCACGCGCTAGCTACTACTACTACTAGCTATATCCCTCTTAAAAGGCCGATATTAAGCGCTCTACCTATGGATCGAACACCAGGGCTTTAGAGTTTAGCAGTATAACGGGTCTTAGGATATTAGCGCTACTAATTAAGCTAATAAGTGAATCACTAATAGCGCTAGTAGGAATCGAACCCATCTCCACCTATAAGGTACGACCGGCATAGTAAGAAAGTAGCGAGGTTTGGGACAGCAAGTGCAAATATGTGCAGTTGTGCTGGACAGCAAGCGCACTTGTGTGGCATAGCGGCAGAAGTGGGTCGATGTGCCCACCGGCTAGCACATTGCGCTGCACCAGCTGGAAAGGACTGCACTTGTGCGGAATAGCAGTAGTAGTGTGGGATAGTTCTTTGCGATCTAGAGCAGACACTCGTGGATATAGACCTCTAACGTAATAAGCAGACAACTGTTGTAGTTGCGCCGCACTAGCTGCGGAGGCGTTGGATAGTCGCTGAGGGAGCTGATAAATGGTTTGTCCTTAGCCTTTCGCAGAATGGCACTCGTCCTCATTATTAAGCAATAGCCCTTGCTCAAATCTTGGTAAAGCGACTCCCCCTTGGGTCGAAAGCGGTCGTCTTAAACCATTTTGGATTCTCTTTCTCACACTGCAGCTTAACGGTGCCGGTCTGGGAAGAACGTCGGCTACAGAAGAGCGCGAGACAGGCTTCAGGTACTAGAAGGGAAAACACAGTGGATAGGAGCTAGTATTCAGGAGAGGCTGCCGCTGCAGTAGCAGCTTACCTGAGAGGGTGCTACCAAGTGCCAACAGCAAGGGTACTCACTGCCAAGGCTGTTAGCGACTACCTTATCGCCGAGGGATATGGAACGTGTGAGACTAGCGTAAATAACTATCTACTTGTCTGGGATCTCTGCTTGAGGTGGGACTTCTAAATGGCAAAGGGGGCCTTGTGCTTGTTAGAAACATGAAGCCGGTCTTTGTATATGACTAGGTGCCTTGAATTTCGTTCCATATCGCAGTGTGCTGTGCGGGTGCTTTATAATATCTCCTCGGCTGATGTTGTGTTGAGAGGGGAGGCGCTTTGCGTAAGGATAGAAGCTACTTAGTGGTTTCTATCTTTCTTTTTTTGAAAATCTAGAATATAGGGAGGCACCTTGAGGATAAGGCTGCCGAGTAGCGTAGCGTACTTGCCCCCAAAAATGAGTGAGCGATTAGCGGAACTGCAGCGGCAATGACGCAGTCTTTAGTGCCTTCTATTACCTAGAGCAAGCGCGACTTATTAGTCCGAAGCCATGTTGGGTCGGGTCCTGCCGACCGCCCGATCCCCGCAATCACCATGCTGACAACATAAAAGAAGCCCCCCCGCCCAGAATATGCCTCTCAGTTAGGGCGGATCTAGTAGTATGTAAGCGGGGTTAATTCTCCTAAGTTCTGCTTGGATGCTAAGCTAGGCTAAATATGCCTAATATAGACCTTCTATAGTTATCTCCTAAAACGGAATCTCCGACCTATTAGTTCCCGCTATATATATATATCTAACTATAAATCCGTCGCCCCTAATAGTATTAATAAGAAAAAGTAGATAAACTAGTTTTAATTACCTAAAGCTATTCCGAATCCTATTTTAAACCTATTACTAATCCCTAATAGAACCTATATTTATTTTAGTTCCTAATCCCCTTATACTATACTAGTATATAATTAGTTAATTAAAAGAGTTTTAATCGCTTTAATATAGAGCTTCTGCTAGTTACTAACTTATATTTATATAGGGTAGTAAATATAGAAGATAACGAAGTAGTTCTTATAGCCTCAATCTCCTCTAGCTATCTAACCTAGTTTTTAACGAACTTACGTTTTCCTAACGCATAGTTTATTCTATATTCTAGTATTACTTCCTATATCTAACGAAGTTTAATCCTAGTTTAGTACTTAGTAGGGGCTAAACTAATCGCTTTATTAGCTTTTTATTAGATTTTAGCCCTCTCTTTCTTAGTATATCCTTCCTTAGATCTAGTAATAGATATAATAGATCTATTATAGTTAGAACTACTTATAGACTCAAGTAAGAAATCTCGTACTAATCCTATTATTCCTACTCTAGGTTTAACTTTAAGCTAGTATAGGAGATTGCTATTATTAAGTAGCCTAGGATTATTAGCTCTATAGTAAGTTAATTTGAATTTAATAGGGATTCCCTCCGATCTGAGACTACTAGGTAGAGTTCTAATTAACTTAAATGCTAATAATAGGGCTATAAAATCAGTATCCCCGTCTAAGTAACTATAGTTTGTAATCTAGTTAATAGCCTTTAGAGATTTAGCGATATTAATATTAATACTCCTACCTATAGGCTTATTAGGAAACTTAAAAATCTTTAGAGGAATAGCTAGATCCTTAGTATTAGGTAGCATAGTAAACTCAGTTCCTAATTAGAAGGATTAATTATATATAGGGAAGTTAAACCAGCTAAATCTAGATCTATACCTAAGCACTAGACTAGGAAATGTCGACTTACTAGCTAGTAAACCTATATCCTTATTAATTACTATAATTAGACTAGAAGCTACTCCTAGCTATCTAACGCTCGGACCGCACTAAATTTATAAGTAGTTATCGCCCTTAGGCTTATAAGGCGTAGCTAGCTTATTACTAGCGACCTCTCTACTAAGCTTATTAACTATAGTTAAGTTAGGGGAATCGATAATAGGAGGAGCTAGTACCTCTGCTGCGGTTTCTTTAGGAACTTAACTAAGGTTCGTTATCTTTAGCTTTATAATATCCTTCTTAGGGGCTAGAGGATAAATAAAGGTGCCTTTAGTTCTAGTATATAAGCTCTAGTATCTAATACGACGGAGCTTTATAGCGTAGACGCCTAAGATAGCTAAATTAGTGATAGGGATATCTTCCTAAAAGTAATATATAACTATAGCTATTACGCCTAGAGTATCTCTTAAGTCCTTCTAACCTCTAAATAGGTAGTCCTATTAGTTATTAAAAGCGACGATACGTACTATAAATACCTATAATATAGTTTTATTAATTAGTTCTCTACTATAGGGGATTAATCCTCTGATCTTTTAATAGTTTAGGTTATTAGAAATCCTAATAGTAGTTTTTAAGATAGGCTTCTCTACTTAGGATTTAAGATCGATCTTTATACCTTTAGTAAAGATATATTCCGCTACTTCTCTAGAATAAATAAGACTAGTTAATTAGATTAATATAGCCCTTATAGCTTTATAAGCTTATTCTAGTATATTCTTAGCGGGCTCCTTATTTAAATTAGGGTTATTATCTAGTATAGAGGATTCGTTATTAACTAAGTTACCCTATATATATAGAGTTAGGCTATTATTATTCTTCCGGGCGACGTATGGCTCCGTTTACTAGCTATAGTTCTTAGACCCTCGCGCTCTAATACTAGGATAATTTCGTTCTATTTACTTTCTAATAAGACCTATTAATATTAAGGAATAGCGATATATGAGGTAGGGATCGTCTTCGAAGATATTAGCTCCGCTAGAAGAGTTATTACTTATACTTATTAATATATTAATAGGATTATTTAAGAGCGGTTAGGTTGCCCTTAATATAGTTAAGAGATTTATAACTATTAATTATAAGCACGTGTTCCGAATAAAATAAATATACGAAGGTTTAGGATCTCATGTATTACTAGGAATTACTATATTAAGGGTTAATATAGCATCGTTATACTATAAAATAAGGGATATTAAGGAGAGAGAACGGGTAGGATAGTAAAAGGAGAAAATTATTATAGGAGAAATGAATTTAATTAGTTATCCTAAACAGGAAAATTCCCTTTTTACTCTAAATCCCTTAATAAATAAATAGAGGGACCCTTAAGCGAATTAGGTAAGAACGCCTCCTACGGAAGGAGTTTTTTTAAGGAAGGTATAACTTATCTAACCTTAATATCTCTAAGTTCTAGTTTGCTAGCGCCTTAATAGCTATAAGAATAGTAGTATTAAATCGGTATTTGATTATAGGTATCCCTTTTGTAGGGAAAACACCTTTAACTAGTCCTAATATCTATTATAAGGTATAGTAGTTCTATCTAGCTGCTCTAATTAGTATATAACTTAACTAACTTAATATTAAATAGTAAATAGACCCCTCTAACGAGGCTTAAATTTTAGGGGCTTTCTATCTTAAGCTAGTATAACTAGATTGCTACGTTTAAACGGGATTATCTATCGTTATTCGTGCTTAGCTAATTAAGCGGCGTTCCGTGCGTCTTATATACTTATTACTACTCTTCTCTTATAATCTATTCTAGCTATATAAGTAATAGCTACGTTAGCTAGGACCTCTAGTTAGGGAATATTATTATAGACTCGTGGTTTAATAACTAAACCCGTTATCTCTTATCCTATTAGGATCTCTATAGGTAAGTATCCTATAGTTAGTATCTACTATCTATTAATATCCCTGAGTACTTCTATATAATATAGATCCTAGTCCTCCGGGGGGAATTTCCTACTTAGAGTCCGCTTTATAATAAGGTTAATAACTAATTAGATATAGGTTTTAATTATCCCTACTAATTTATAAGACTTAGCTAGGGCTAGTATAATTTCAGTTTAATAGGCTCTTATTACGGTTTTAAACTTAATAGATATAAATACCCCTCTAGTGTCTAAGTAGATAACTTAAGGCGATATACTAATAGAGTCTATCTATGCTTCTAACTAAGGGATTGCTTCCATAGCTTTAGCTATTTTCACGGGTTAACCTTAATAGAATTAGCTTAAATAGTTAATCTAGATTAGCAGGTATATATAGCCCCTCGCTGATTTCAGTAGCGCGCCTAAATAGTTAATCCTAATAACTTATAAAGGCTTTAAAATCGATACTGTTTAGTCTAGATGCAGCGGTTTTCGCAGGCCCATACTAGCATAAGTCTAATAGCCGTTTATATAGTTAATAATATTAGTTAACATTTCTAGCTAGAAAACCTTACTTACTAGCCGTCGGCGCGTCACGTTTAGCCTATAATAGCTAGCCTTATTATAGGCTTCCTTATATACGTTAGCAACTTCTGAATATATAAGGTATCGGCGTCGAATACCCCAGTATAGGTTATATAGAGTTCTATCTGAGATTAAGTACGTCCAGCACTGATTTGCTAAGTATCGAGTTTAGTAGTTATTAACCTTATAATTACCTAATAGGAATTCATAGATATCGCTATACTATAGGTCGTCCTACTACTTTTTTATATTATTATTACCTTAGGCTATATAGGCGCCTAGACTTAAGGTTACGTCTCGATCGTCCGACTAATAACCGCGTCTAACTATAAGTTCTAATAATCCTGCTTTAGCGGTCGCTAGTTACCCTATTAGCACTATAATAGGGCTATTTAATTTCCCCTCTCTAATACCCGTTCCCCTATAATATATAAGTAAGGACTCTACTACTTTATTTAATTATTCTTAATTTAGCTTATTCTTAAGGGCGAGTTTTAGTAGTTCTTTATAGCCCCCGGCTCTATCCTTCTATACCTAGGAGCTATCTTCTTTCTTATACCTAAATACTTATAAGTTATTATTATTATAATTATAGGACGGGAAGATCGTCCTAGATAGGGTATTATTAGCAGCGTTCCGTCGTCCCTAGATATACTCGATCTTAATATTTAATATCCTTAGCTCTAATACCTAGCGCGTATAAATCCCGTCGTAATAGGCTAATATTAAAAACTAGGTAAGGGGTTTATAGTCGGTATAGATAGTTAATAGCTTCTCTATTTAAAGAAAATAGGAGTATTATTAATAGAATTCCACGATAGCTAGCAGTTCATACTTATAAGTCCCGTAGTTACGCTAGGTTTTCGTGAGTAGAAACGAGTTATATAGGATTAGGACTTACCTAGCTATCTGCTTCTATAAGATTATATAACCGCCCGCGTACTTTAATACGTCTAAATATAACTATACTAGTTAGCTAACGTCTAAGCTATATAATTTAATTACCCCTATTATAAGTTCTTTTCTTAGTTAGAAGGATAGGGCTTCCGAGGGTCCCTATTTCTATAGAATAGTGCTAGTTAGCTAATGAAAAGGGCGAGCAACTTTAGTATAGTTCTTTATCTATTATCTATAGGGCTTTATTATAGCAACGAATACCCTCACGCCGGTCTAGTTAGTACGCACTAGCTATTCCTAGATCTTAGTAATATAGTTAGGCTTAATAAATATAGCGCCTCTAGCTTTATATACCTAACCTATAGTAATAACTAATCTTATTCCTAGGCTAATCTTCTTTCTTAATAATTAGACCCGTGCTTATATAAATCGAGGTAATAGGTATTATCTTATAAATATCTACTTATTATCCTAGCAATAGAACTTCGTAAAGATATTATTAAAATAGATATCTATAGGGGCTATTCTACTAACCTCTATTAGGACTAATAAGGATAGTTTAGCCTTTAGTTCTAGAATAGGACCTAAGAAGATCCTTCTGAATTTAGTTATCTAGTAAGCTAACGCCTTCGCACCTTATTATATTCTAGTTAGCTATAGTTATAGGTATTCTAGTATATTAAATGCGTAAATATATCTATAGTCTGGATAAATAGGGATAGACTAGTAGGCGTGTTTTAAGTCCTAAGATAAATAAGACCTAATCTGAGGATCTAATAGGTTCTTATGGATTTCGCAGAGTAATAGGATTAGCGAGGTTAGAATCTGCTCGTTAATATTCTAATAATTAATTATAAAGCGGTATTTACCCTAAGGGTTATTATTCTTCTATACTAAGACGGGTTATATACCCTATTCTAACGCTATACTATTAGCTATCACTATTAATTCATATAAGCCTATATCCTATCCTTCCTAGACTAACCGATCTATCTAGTATTTTTTAGTAGGGTTCTAACGCTTCCTCTAACTCGAGTTCTATAGCTTAGCCCCTTTATTTAGTTAAGGGATATGCTTATATAGGTTAGTAGCGGGGAAGTTATCCGGGAAACTAGAGAATAGGATATAATAAGTAAAAATTACTCGTTTAATCTTATCTACTATGCTTACTAGTATATTAGGGCCTAATTATATTAGTTCTCTATCCTACTACTTATTAACTTCTATTATAGGAGTTATATAGTTAATCGGGAGTTAATTAATACGTCGTTTAGTTAGGAATATAGTCTTCGCTAGCTTAGCTAAGTATTAAGGGGGAGCCTTAGTAGGTTATAGAAACACCTTGCTAATATCTAACTTCTTAATTATAGAACTTAATACTTAAAATAATTAATACTCTTCTTAGATACTCTTAGGCTTTATTAATTAAGGGGCATGCTACGTTAACTAGGCTGCGTTAGCGTCCTATATATATATAAATCCGAGTCTAAAATCAGTTACTACCTTACTAACTAATAATAACGAACTTCTAGATTCGTATTCCGAGTCTAATAAGGTTAAATATACTAAGTCGGTTAGTTATATTTTAAAGACTTACCTAGGTTAGCGTTAATATCTTAGTTTTCTAAATCTAAATTAGACTTACTTAAAATATCTATAACGTTAGTAGAATTATTAGACTTAGAATTAACCTCTTCTACGATATTTAGGAGTCTATCCCGCTCTATTAAGTTAGTATTATTAGTTATAGGGGTAAGAATTAGCTGCTGCTCCTTCGATATTTATATTTAGGGGCTTAAGATCTAGATAACTAGTTCCCTATAGCGGGCGTTACTAATCTATATTCTACTAGCCAAAGGGTCTATAATTACTTACATATCGTATAACTAAGGTATACTTAAAAGCAATAGGACGGATTAATTAGAGTCTCCCGGACGAATACACGCCTAGATTTCGCGCTTAATACTATAGGTTATTACCTTAATAGCTACGAAGTAGGTTATATTATATATAGACCTGCTAGCAGCTCCCATGCTCAATCCCTCGAAACTAATACTAGCGAGCGGATATTAAGTAAGCCTATATTCCTTAACGAGTCTAGGCGAGATAATATTTATCTCAGAACCTTAGTCGGCTTATGCCGCTCTTATTAGTAAATAGCAATAAGAGGTAGGTATTAATAGGGTATATTCTAATTAGAACGGGCGGGTTGCTTTATAGTTCTTTGAAAATAGCTAAATATTTACTCGTAGGTCGTTAGTTATCTTTATAATACTAGATTTCTTAGTTATCGCTATAATAGCTATATTAGAATCGGTAATAGCCTTCTCTTTTCCTCTTATATAACTAGGCTTGCGCATAACTACCCGCTAGGATAGGGACTATAATATCTTTAAAAACTCAGGACTGAGTTATATTAGGTCGACTAGTAAAATCTCAAACCGAATATCTATAGCTAACTATTGAATATTAATAGGGGGCTTTCTATTGAGCTCGGAATTACGCCGCAGCCCCTTCGCAAAAAGACTATAACAAATTCACCTAGTTCGCAGGCATAATTCAGGAAATACTATATAAGTATTTTAACCTATACCTTCTACTAGTTAAGGAAAATAATATAGGAACCCTATACGTTCCTACTACTCGCAAGCAAACCCTCTAAATATTATAAAGTCGGATGCACGCTATACTAGGGCTAATTATATCAGAGCTAAACAGGCTACTAAGGCTCTTATAGTAATACCCTCGCTAAACCTTCTAGCAAGGTACTGCGAAAGCTACTATACGAGATAACTCCTTAACTTAAAAGGTTAACCTTTTAATAAGGTAAACGCTACTATATAAGAAGTAATTCCTTAACTAAAGAGGTCTTTCCTAAGATATTCTTATAGCTAGAAGTATAAGAAGCTCTGCTACTATAAGTAGGGCCTTATACCTCTCCCTCTTCTTTATCCTTATCCCTTAATTATATTAGTACTAGACCCTATATATAAATATACTAAGCCTAAGCGAGGTATACCTTTTAGTATAAATAATATAAAGGGGATTACTAGAGAGTTTAGCCTTAATATAATTAATAAAACCCGCTCTTTTATTAACTACTCCGCTATATATAGAGAGCGTATTATTAATATAGCTCTTAAGAGGGCTTACCTTAATACCCCTATAGGGGACTCTATAAGGCGTAATAATATTAGAGCTAAGTAAGTAAACTTAGTAGTAGAAGTTTAGCGGGTTATTATATACCCTATAGAGTAGCCCTTCTTTAAGCAGGTCCTCCGTATTACTAAGGCAGAGGCAGCCTAGGTAGCCTAGGCGAACGTTAGTGAGTATAGCTTATGCTAACTATAATATAGAGAGAGCGTTACTAATAACGGTATAGCTAGCGGACGAAGCGGTAATAGAGGCGGTATTTAATAGCAGCGCGGGTAGTGCGCGAGAGGAAAAGTCAATAGTTTCGTAGTTTAAATAATTAAAAACTACGTTATTATTAATATAAAGTTAAAGATCGTGAGGCTATTGATAGGTATATATAAGTGCGGCTATAGTTAGGAAAGTTACAATCACGTAACCGAAGGCTATGTATTGTCAGGAGGCGCGGAGTTAGAAGGTCTATTGCACTTAAGCAGGTAAAATCACTATGCAGTGGCTAGAGGCCAGGGGGCTTTCTATTACAGGCTATTATAGTAGTTAATCCAGTTCGTTAGGGTAGCTTCTATTTTTTAACAGGGTCGGGGTCCTCTATCTTAGCGTCTATAATATTACTAATCTCGATGCGTTCCTGCGAATTAGACCTAGGAATTCTTATAACTCCAGTCTATCGCATAGCCTTTCTCCTAGCTAGTTTTATTACTTTTATAACTTATTAGATATAGCTAGCTAGTTATTATAATATTATTTCTATCTATTTCTTTTAAGAATTAGATAAGCTAGCTTAAGCTACTATTATCTTAATCCTTAATACTCTCTTATCTAGCTTTAGAGATTTATTATATATAATTCTTAGAACTAATACTACCTAGTCGGATAGATCTATAATACCTAAAGCCTTAACCTCTTCCCGAGCATAAGATACCTCTTAGTTAGTTAATAGAGTTACTAGGTCTGCTATATCCTCTAGCGGTATAAATTCATAGTAGCGTCCTCTAACTACGATATTAGTATAGTCCTATAGGTTATATATAGAGTTATCTAGGGTTATAATAAGTATATTCTTACTACTAAACTCGTTAAAGAAGTATAACTACGCGGAATGAATATCTATAACGCCCCTTAGCAGTTAAATACCTCCTGCGAAACTGCGGTTATAAGGGAATATTAAAGCCTTTATAATAGCTTATTCCTATAATAATAAGCGCCTCAGGGGCGGTTCTAGGCAATTAGGACATTAATATCCGATCTAGCTATAGGTAATATAATAGACTTCCCTATCTTATAATAGTTTTAAACTATTTATATATAGGTTAGCGGACTTCTTCCGATCTAGTAATTTAGGGAGATTATTATCATTTCGGCTAAAGTTAATTCCTACGTCGCGTCCTCCCTAGTAGGCTTTATAGTTCTAGGGCTAGTAGGGTTATTACTAGTTCTAAGAGTAATTAGCGTTATTATACGAGTTATAGGGAGGGGGTCTAGGATTATTATATCCTTGCTACTAACTATTATTAAGTAGCTATTAATAGCTTTACTTATAATTCCTACTATATAAGTATAATTAATATCCACCGTGCCTATACGTAGGAACTACTAGAGGGTTATAAGGTAGGACGTATAAGTATAGAACTATTATAACTAGATATGCGGAATAGTAACTACTATAGTTAGCCTATATCGGATAACTTAAATATATATAAGCTAGCTATTAGGCTAAAATCTAATCCACGCCCTAGCTAGGGTTCTATTAAGCTACTAAGTCTTCTAAGATCTAAGAACGGAGTCGCTTAGCTTTATATCGTTCTTTAGCTTCTTATTCTTCTAATATCTAGCGGGTATCTTAGATAATATAGTAAGTAGATTTTAGGCTACTTAATACTATTGCTAATATGCTTAATACTTATTAACGAAGGTTAGTATCCTTTAGTCTATAAGAGTATAGCTATAGGCCTAAACTAGGAAAGGCTAGAATGCTAAAACGTAGGTATGCGTAGTTATATTAGACTATTGCTTAACCTTCTAAGTCTCTCGCTTATAGAGTTTCCTTAAGGGGGTGTATATTTACTGCTAATTCGCTGATATTTTACTAATAGCGTTAGTTCTATATCCTGCACCCGCTATTATTCCTTATAATTACCCCCCCCTCTAAAGCCTTAGTCCCTAAGGCGTACTAGTAGGGTAATATAGCTCTACGTTATTATAGATATTATCGCTAACTATAGGGTAGCTTTTCTACGCCTTTATTATATTATTTACTCTCGCCCTCTACGCTAGATCTAGGTAGCTATAGCGAATAATATATTTTCGTTTTCCTAGCGCGTCATAAGTATTCTTAAATTTCGATTATTATTATTATTTTTTAATTAGTTACTAATAGTTATACGACTATTTAGTAGTATATAACTAGTAATTATTTTACTAGTAATTATTTTACCTTATTACCTAGCGATATAAAATATAAAAGGGCGTTTTCTTTTCGAGGTCTCCGACCTAGTTAGAATTTCTCCTCTTTATAATCTTTTTTAATCTAGCTACCTCTCTTATTTCAGCGCTTATTTTATAAGCCTTTATTATAATTATTAAGTTATTTCCCTTCTCTCCTCTAACCTCGCTTATATCCCTCTCTAGTATCTCGCTAATAGCTCTCTATAGTATCTTATATTATATATATAGGTATAGTTCTTATAAAATACCTCTATAATCCTAAGATCCTTTCTAGCGATCTTATTAGTAATACTAATAGTAGCTATCCTTACCTTAGCTATCTTTATAAAATATATTAGGATATTATCTACCTTCGCTATATATATAGCGAGTATATATAGAAGTACGTCTATTATAACTTCGATAAGAAGAAATACGCTACTATAAGTCTCTACTAATTTACTAATAGGTCGCTATATATTAATGTTTTCTAGGTCCCTTAGGAGCTTTAGGGCGTAGCTTAGATAACTTAGAATATATTCTACTAGATCTAGATCTAGTAGTATAATAGCATCCTAACCCCTCTTTATTATTATTATATTCTAGCTATACTTAGTAATTATTTAGTAGTATAGAAGCATATTACTAAGCTTATCTGCAATCCTACTACTAGTAATAGTAGCTATAATATAGAGTAGCTTTAGCTCTAGGAGCTCGCCTCTATCTATAAGTACCTCGCGCTTAATATTCTAATCTATATAGGCTATTACTCGCTATTCCCTTGCTAATTAAATCCTATTAACTACTAGGTTTTAGGTTAGTACCTTTTATAATAGCGTCGATATTCTTTAGCGCCTAAACGCTACCTAGCTAGTATATATTTATAATAATAGTCCTATTAACTACCTCTATAACGAGATTAACTACTTACTTAATAACCCTTTAATAAAGCTAGTCCCTATACGCGCTTACAAGCGTAATATTGCTTTTTTCCCTAGGTTTTATAAGGAGCTCTAGGAAAATCTCGCTAAGTATACTACTAATAATATCCCCTCCTGCTTTATTACTATTACTAGTACTCGCCCTATCTCCTAAGCCTCTTACCTTAATACCCCTACTAAGTATAGCTAAAGTAGTAGCGAAGAGTTAGTAAAGAAGACTAAGAGAGCTAAGGTTACTATTACTATCTCTAATAGTAATAGTTCTAGCAGCGAGTCGGGTAGTAGCACTAGTAGCAAGTTAGCTAGTAGTTAGCCTATAGGTAGCGATAGTAATAATACTAATAGTACTAGTTTAGCGACTAGTTGCTATAGTAGTTATAGTAGTGCTACTCGTAGTTATAGTAGTTATAGTAGTCGTCCCCGTAGCTATCCTAAGAAGTTAATAACTAATTAGATAGTTAGCTCTTTTTCCCTTTTTATAGGATAATAACCCTTGTTGCTATAGCCTTAGCGATAATTCGCTACTTAATTTAATTAACATTTTACTTCTAACTTAGTTTTATTTTATAATCTCGTGGTTTATAATTACTAACCTATCGTAGTAGTTTTAGCGACTAATTATCCTACTTCTTATAAGCCCTCCTATATTATCTATTAAACTTATAAATAGCCTCTTGCGCGTTCGCTAAGTTCTCTATAGGTTCCTATATATTATATTCTATAGGCTATCCTGCTTACTGAACTAAGTATTATATATTATTACTAATACCTTGCTATATAACGATCTCTTTAACCTCTTATTCCTCTAGCTTATCCTTAAGCTCTAGGTATATAAGCAAGCCTTTACTACTTACTTAGTAATTATCCTATAGCTCTAGTAAGATAACTAAGAATATATTATATATCCTTCGGTATTAGAGTAGTAGATAAACTCTATAAGCTTATATACTAATTAATTCTATAATAGCTACCTATATAAACCTAAGCGCTAGTTTTTTATTCTTAAACTAGAAGTTCTTTATTAATAGCCTAACGACTTATCCCTAATAGTAGGTCTATTCCTTATACCTCGCGTTATAATACTTAGCTTATACCTTAGTAGCTTTCTACTACTATTCCTAGGCCCTCTTACGAAGCTTTAAGATATATTCGATTCGCTCCCTTATACCCTATACTACGACCCTATTCGCAGGGGTTATATATTCTATATAACGTAGGTAGTAGCTATATAGGGCTTCTATTAGCAAATAGCTAGTAGTATTATAGTAACTATTATTATATATAAACTTAGCCTCGGGTAGCTAGATAGCTTATTCTTATAGCGAGTTACTAGTGTATACTTATAGGTACTTTTCTAATATCTAGTATATCCTTTTAGACTACCTATTAGTCTAGGGGTAATATATAGTAGAGAAGCAGCGCTTAATAGCCCTCTCTCTTATAAATTCCTCCTAAAATTAGCTAGTAAGGAGCTTATCTTAGTTACTAATAATACCCTCTAGGGTACTAAAATAGCACTTAATCTATTTATAGATAATCCGCGCTAGCTTAGTAGCTATTAGCTGCTTTATTATTAGAATTAATATAGCGAACTTAGTTATCTAGTATATAATAACGAGAACTACGTCGTACTCCCCGCCTTTATACTAATAGCTTAGTAGTAGTTTAGTAATAAAGTCTATACTAATTTCCTAAAATAGGTACGCTAGTAGGGGTAGCGGGTGTAACTTTCTATAGGGCTTATACCTTAGAACCTAGATCCCTTAGTATATATAGCACCCTATAACGTAATTACGTACGTCTATAGCTAAGTTTAGCTAGTAGAACTTTCTCGAGATTAACTTAGTAGTCTTATTTACCCCTATATAACCTACCCTATAGTCGTTATAGTATTAGCAAAGGATTTTAAGTCTTAGGGACCTCTCCTAGGGTATCTCTAACCTTCCCTTATAGAATAAGGTTCTATAGCTATTAATTATATAGCCCCTATAATTACTAGCTAGTCCGCGTGCCCTCTCTAATTAGGTCTAGTAGTATAAGTTATTAGCCTATAGTCTACGGATAAGACTTTCTATTACTTTAGAGGGTTACTAACTATACGCTATTTTGCTTATTATAAGCTCCCTTATAACTTAGCGTAGGATATACTACTACGCTATAGTAACCCTAGCTCTAAGCGAGTCCTCTAGGTTAGTAACCTTTCGCTAAGCATTCTCTATATCTTCCTTACTCTTTAGCGTTAAGTTATTATAGCTACTATAGTTATAGTAATATTAGTATGCTATAGAGCGCTACGCTAACTAGAGACTAAGGCGTCTCTACCCCTAGAGCTATCCGTCTAGAAGGGGCGTTATTTTATACTAGCCCTTATAGCGTTAATAAATACTCTTAAGGTCTCTATATTACCTTATAAAGTAGTAATACTTATCTAGAGGTCTACTAGTAGGTTACTAATAAACCCTAGCTTCCTTACTAGGGTTAGGAGTATATTATTATATTTTACCTCCCCCTTTATATAGTCTAGCCTCCTAAATAGCCTATCTACTAGGTTTATAACCCCTAACCTATGCTCTAGGTTAAAGTTAAACGCTAAGAGTTTATATACCTATCTAGCGAGCCTTCCCTAAAGGTCCCGCGCTAATATACTAATAACTCCCTTTAGCGCCTAGTAGTCCGTTAGGACTATAAACTTTTTTAATATACCTTAAAGGTAATAAGCCTAGTAATCTAGGCTTTTAATAATAATAAGAAGCTCCTATTAGCCTGCTCCCTAATACTACTTAGTATTACTAAGCTTCTACGAATAGTAGGCGACTAGTCGCTACTAGCTATTAATATACTATAATAGAATACTAGATATAGCCTTTGTAGAAGTATCTATTTTAACCCTTATTTCGAAGGTTAGGTCCTAATATTAGAGAATAGTCGCTAAGTAGAAGGTAGCTTAGAGCTATTCGAAAGCTTATTAGGCCTCTTCTAGCTAGTAAAATTCGCTTCCCTTCTTACTATTCTTACTACCCTTTAGTAGGGATATTATAGGGGCTATAATATACCCTAGGAACTCTACTCGTTATTAGTAGAAACTATACTTACTAAGCTTAGTATATAGCGCCTACTAGCGAAGCCTGCGGAGTACTTAGCGAAGGTCTTTTATATATTACTCTCTTATCTTAGAGTAGATTATAATATTATTTATATAAGCGATATAATAAGTATCTAGTAGCTTAGCAAGCGCTTAGTAAATATATACCTAGAATATCGGTAGGGCGTTTATAAGTCTAAATAGTATAATAGTATATTTAAAGCACCTATAACGAGTCCTAAAAGCCGTCTTCTAGTAGTCTTCTAGCTTAATATAGATATAATAGTATATATCTTAAAGGTTAATCTTTAAGATCTATTTCGCTCCCCGAAGCCTATCTAATAGCTTATTAATAAGGGGAAGTAGATATTAGTTCTTTAGTATTACCTTATTAAGGCCTTAATAATCTATATAAAAGCATAAGGATCTATCCTTCTTAGGCATAAAGAGAATAAGGGCGCTTACCTCGCTTATTAAGGGTTAAATCCGCCCTATCGCTTAGTTATTAGCGATATATTAGTAGAGCTCCTCTAGCTAGTGCTTATTTAGCGGGTAGATAGGCCTATATAGAGGTTTCTTCTCTTTAACTAAGTTAATAGTATATTTTATACCCTCTAGGGCTAGGTATTCCTTCGCTAACTACTTATTAAACGTCGCTTATTTACTAAGTAGCTCTAGTAGTAATTCTATATTACCCTCTAAGGCGTCCTCTTTACCTAGGGCCTCTATGAGTAGCTTATAGGGGGCGATATTCCCTAAAATATATATAATATAAGCCTTCTAGCTATTCTCTATAATCTCCTATATAAATACTAATAGCTTAGTAATACTAAGGCGTTTATATCCCTAGGTATTTGTCTAGGTATTAATTATAATACCCTCCTTACCTATAGAGTATTATAATAGGAGGAGGTCCCCTGCCCCTTTAGGGTAGGGAGCCTTAGCGAATAGTTATTATATTTTCCTTAGTTATCCCCTCGAGTTAATAAGGAAGAATATTAACTAGTACGTGTTTTAGCCTATTATAGAGGACCTATTAAATCCTTCTAATATAGAGGCGCGCGCTACTACGGGTTATAGTTATAGGGACTTTACTAGTTAACTACTAATAATATTAACTTATAAATAGGAGTCTATATCTACTACTACTTCTTATTTAGCGATATTCTAGAGAATAATTACCTATCCTTTTATAGTATCCCCCTTTAGGAAAGTATCTAGTTTTAATATAAGCGCGGGGGTTATTAATATAATCCCCCGGCTTACTCTTTTTCTAATAGGTCGAGGTCCTCTACCTCCCTTATTAATTAGATTATATTAACCCTTACCTTATTAGTAAATACTTAGTATCCTATTAGTATTTTATTTACGCTCCGTTATTTATCCGGGTAGTCTACCCTCTTATACCCCTTCTTCTTATACCTAAAGCATACTAAGGGGTTAGATATCGCAGGTTATATACTAGGGCTAAATATAGGCTAGCTCTAGTTAGGTCCCTATGTTATAGCGCTAGCTAATTAATAAGGTATTAGGCTCTAAGAACCTCGTATAATCTTATAACTAGAGCCCTACTAGCCCGCCTTTTAGCTCGCTCTCGTTATAAGGGGCACCCTTAGCATATACTCCTCGCTTATATACTACTTCCTACTTTCGCTCCGCAGGGCCTCGCTACCTCGTTAGTAATATATCTCCTATAAGTATTCTATTTCTATAGTAATATCTCTTAGTCTCTATATCTTAACCTTCTAATACTTAAGCTCCTTATATAGAAAGGGGGCTAGTTAGAAGTATAGCGTATAGGCCTTAGCCTTACTATTTTCTATACTAATTATACCTAAGTTCTAGTATATTACTAATTATTTAGTAAAGAACTATATTAGTAACTATATCTCCCTCTACCTTATTATATCTAGCTTCTTATAATACCTCCGCTCTTAAAGCTCTAGATTAATATATTATTAGCAAATAAATACTATAAAGTTAGCCTAGGCTAGGTCTCCCTCTAGCCTAGCCCTATAGTATTACTACTAGGTTTATAAGGACGGGCTTATTTTTATAAGTACCTATTAAATCTACTACTCTAGCGTACTACTAGCGCGTAGTTAGTATCTATTTTTAACTACTTAGATCTAGTTACTAACCTAGTTTATAGTAAAGTCCTTACTTATAGTATAGTAATTATATATAGGGGGTCTCTTATATTCTCTCTATAACTACCTTATCGCTAGATAGTTAGCAAGCTCCTATAGTAAGGTAGTAGTTTATTCCTTATACCTCTATTACTATAGATATATCTACTCTATAAAGCTCTCCTACTATCTCTATAGTAGTCTTATCGCTTAAGTAAGGACGCTTAAGATACTAGCTTCTTAGGGGGTCTTAAGTAGGGTACCCTATTAGCTACTACTCGCTATTTATTTACTAAGCGAAAGTCGCTCTACTAGTTCTAGTATTACCTAAGACCTAGCTTACCCCCTTAGGGTAGCCTCTCCTGCTATATTATTACTAGGATTATCTAACCCCCTAGCGTAATATCTACGCTACGTTCCCTATATCTTAGGGCTTAGCGAGCGACCTACGTTATATTAGCTAAAGCCCTATTAGTTATATTCTATATACCTAGCCCGGAGTTTATTATAATTAAACTCTATTACTAATTTATCTATTACTAATACGTTAGTATACTATTATTAGTTTATTTTAGATATTCTAACTAGCGCTAGTTTCTTAAATCGAGGTAGAAGTAATAGAGTTATAAGAGTATAGCTATAGGCCTAAACTAGGAAAGGCTAGAATACTAAAACGTAGGTATATATAGTTATATTAGACTATTGCTTAACCTTCTAAGTCTCTCGCTTATAGAGTTTTCTTAAGGGGGTGCATGTTTACTACTAATTTGCTAATGTTTTGCTAATAGCGTTGGTTCTATATCCTGCACCCGCTATTATTCCTTATATAGTCCTTATACGAATTAGCAAATAACGCTAACTAGAACGGTCTCCTTAGGTCTTATGAGGGTTACTTAGTTACTTATATCCTTATAACCGGCTTAGTATAGAAGGGATAGGGCTTAGTTATAGTAGGCTAGTAAAGCCTCGTTATCTTTCTATTTTATTATATTAATATTATTACTATTAGTCTCTAGGTCCACTACCCGGGATAGGAATCGTTCCTTTAGTAAGCTCTTAATAATAGCTAAATCAGAACGATTAGTAGCGTTATTAGAGGCTTTCTTAATAATATTAACTAGATATAGGATACTATTAAGGTATATTACTACTACTCCTTTATATTATATATTAATCGTTCTAAGGACTTAAGAGATAGGAAGCCTTCTAGGTTTATACCTAACCTTCTCAAAATCCTACTTTAGTTATATTAGCTATCTTAATATAGCTACGGATCTATTAAATATGCTATAAGTTAATATAGGAAGAGTAATATTAGCTATCTTATTAGAACGCCCGTTATTAAGGGGAGTTATAAATAATATATTAGTTAGGTTCTCTATTATTAGTTAATCTACTCTAGCTAAGCTATTCTTAAGATAGCAATCCTCTAGCTATGCTATTAGCTTATCTATACTAGTATTAGGGTTAAATAGTTATCTAGAACTCTAATAGGGGCGTATAGGTAAAGTTAAATACCCCTTATAAGCATCTAGAAATTCGCAGGATAAGAATAGTTATCTATTTATAGGTATATTAGACCGTTCTCTAGTTATTATAGACGAGCTAGTTATTATTAAAATACTAATCTATAGCGTAGTTAGTTCATATTAGTTATCCGTGATATCAATTTCCTTAACGTTAATTAGGTAGCTAATAGCATTAGACCTCTCCGGAGTTACTAGTTTTAATATAAGACGTCTTATAATAATAATCTAAGCTTAGTATTAGTTCCTATTAATACCTATAGGCTTATATAATTAGTTATTAATAATAGGGGGTAAGTAAATAAGGTTATATAGGGATAGGATATCGTTAAAGATCTACACGGATAACGCTATAGTAACGCTTATAATAGCCTATTACTAAGTTATAATAGCCTAAGAACGTTATAACAAGGGTCCTTAGCCTCCTAAATACCTATATAATATAGAACTTAATAAATTTGTAATTATACCTCGGAGTAGGAGCTAGAATATACCTCTTAGTTAGGGCGGATCCAGTAGTATATAAGCAGGGTTAATTCTCCTCAGTTCTGCTCGGATACTAAGCTAGGCTAAATATACCTAATATAGACCTTCTATAGTTATCTCCTAAAACGGAATCTCCGACCCGTTGGTTCCCGCCACACACACACCCGCCTCCACTAGGTACTGCTAAAAAAGCCTTGCTGCTTAACCATGATATAGTAAAGGCAGGCCACGGCCGCTATAGCTAGTTCCTTCTTCAGCTTTGGTACGTCTTTGCCAGCCTGAAAGCCGTTAGTCACGCTTCCTGCCCTTATCCTAGCAGCCCGGGGCCGACGCAAAGTCTAGAGAGCTTCAGGAGCTCTGCGTGGATGCTGCGCCATGGATGCTAAGTCACCGAGTCAAGTCGCTAACCTCTAATGGAACCCTATCCCTCTCAACTTTAACCATTCTGGACGCATTCCTCGCCTCGAGACATGGTATCGGCTACACTCCAGACATGGTTGCACCGGCTTCATACAACATCCGATAACCCAAGTGCCCGCAGGACTGTGTCCTGTCGACATTCCATAACATGTTTGCTTAGTGACAACGCTAAAAAATCCCAATAGAGTAGCAAAAGGCTGCCCGTAATTGAAGCCTATCTAGGTGCTAAACATTCGAGGCTGCATAGAGAAGTTGCATGCTGAATTTGCATGTGGAAAGAGCTCCTTCCCTAAAGCACTACCTCCGGCCTAACCTCCGCCCACACAAGCATCGTGCCAAGTCTGCTGCAAATTAGAATAACAATTCAACAGGGCAGCATCAGGAGGCAAATATCAAAAATGCACTTTAGCAAAGCCTGATCGCGAGGTCCCTCTCCACCCCTTGCTCTTCCCCTGCGAAGCTCTGCTCACTGCACACAGCAGTTTTATAGGGACATAGTTGTCTGCGACCTCCCTGACCCTAAGAAGCGGCTATACGTCGCTACGAGGGCCGGAAAGAGGTAAGGGGATTAGACTTAAGCAGCGCTATATTTACTTTAGCGTGCAGGTTAATGATAATAGCGGGTTGTTAGAAACGGATGCATAGGCATGAGATAAGGTACGTTCCTTTTGCTCTTGGGCGGTCGCTGCGGCCCGCCCAACTTTCTGGGCGGAACATACACTACCTAGCCAGGTACTTGCAGCCCCAAGCCGGACACGTGCGCAGCGGCGCACTAAATATTCCGTCCTGCCCACTGCACCTGAGTCCCATAATCCCTCGCACCTTACCCCACGGGCAGGAAAGGAGGTTACCTTGGCATCTGTAACACGACGTCTTGCGAGTATAGCGAGCTGGTTCCTGCCGTCATGGACGCCACAGGACTTCAGAGCCTGAGCTCCATTAGGCACAATCCCTCCTCTAATATACATAAGCCTTAAGTGCAACGCAACAGGAGCTCATGGCATCAAGGTTCAAAATAGAAGAAACGGCGTCATTAAGAAGGATATTATCGTGATGCCTTTAGCATCGCCTGTTTCTAGCGCGGTAAATAACTAATATTAGCTCTAGAGCGACCTTTTCCTAGGGGTTATTCCTCTAACTAT
Organism: Colletotrichum ledebouriae; assembly: GCA_036785755.1. Taxonomy (NCBI): domain Eukaryota; kingdom Fungi; phylum Ascomycota; class Sordariomycetes; order Glomerellales; family Glomerellaceae; genus Colletotrichum; species Colletotrichum ledebouriae. The sequence continues at coordinate 24,945 of JAVHLU010001488.1, forward strand.
AGTTATAAGTAACTACGTTATAGCTACCCTTATTATAATAACATAGGCTCTTTAGTAACTATAAATATAGCTTTATAGGATATTTCTTAATAGTTATAAGCCTAGCTCTAATTAAATATCTAACTTATTATTTTAAAATAGGCTTTTATTATTAAAGGTACTTATTAAAACTTCTTCTCTCTTATTCCTTCTTTCCTCCTTTATATATATTATTCTCTATTATTCTAAACCCCTCTATTTCTAAATAACTTTAACTATAATATCTTTTATTATTATTATAATAATATTATACTATCAAATTATATATAGGGATTTTACTACTTAGTATATTATAATCTAAGCTAAAGCATAAGCCATCAAAATTTAGAAGTATATTAACTTAGATAACCCTAAGGGATCTTTATATTTAAATAAGACTTTATTAGAAACCCTAACTTATAATATATATATTATAGCGAGCTCTCGCGCGTTGTTAGCATTAAAGGGCGTGCCTCGCGCAGGCTTAGCGTTTTTATATGCGGGGTCTAGTACTAATATAGTTAAGGAATAAAGATAAGGAAGAGGGAGAGGTATAAGGCCCTGCTTATAATAGTAGAGCTTCTTATACCTCTAGCTATAAGAACCTCTTAGGAAAGACCTCTTTAGTTAAGGAGTTACCTCTTATATAGTAGCGTTTACCTTACTAGAAAGTTAACCTTTTAGGTTAAGGAGTTATCTTATATAATAGCTTTTACCTTACTAGAAGGTTTAGTAAGGGCGTTACTATAAGAGCCTTAGTAGCCCGTTCGGCTCTAATATAATTAGCCCTAGTATAGCGCGTATCCGACTTTATATAGTAATATTTAGAGGGTTTGCTTATAAGTAATAGGAATATATAGGGTTCTTATATTATTTTCCTTAACTAGTAGAGGGTATAGGTTAAAATACCTATATAGTATTTCCTAAATTATACCTGCGAACTAGGTGAATTTATTATAGTCTTTTTGCGAAGGGGCTGCGGCGTAATTCCGAACTTAATATAAAGCTACTTAATAAGCCATAGTTATGATATTAATAATAGAAGTAGAACTTCTAAGCTTTAAATATATAGCTAAGGAGATAATCGCTCTTTAGAGGCTGTTTAGGGATATTACTCTTAAACTTCGTAATATTTAGAAGATTTATTATAATAACTAATAGATAATTTATCTTATAGTGAGCGAAAAGGAATAGATCACAACTAAGCTATAGTATATTAATATTTAGAATATATAATTTTAATAAGAGTATACTAGAGGATCGTTTAGTATCCTAAAGGTTCTTAACTATAAAAAGGTTAAATAGTTCTATTTACTCCTTAATCTAAAAGATATATAGAGAATAATTATAATAAAAAAAGGGATACTTTAAATAGGTATAAGAGGGCTAGTAGCGCCCGACTTTTAATTAATTTATAGCCTACTAGCTAGAGAGCTTAAAGTTACTCCTATAAGAGTAAAAGGCCTATAACCTATCCTAAAGAGCTACTTTAAAATACTAATTTTCTATTACCTAACCTTAGAGGATTTATTTATACTATTAAGATATTATATAAGGGTAGTAATACCTCTAGGAAGTATATACTGATAAGACTATTTACTATATAATATATTATAATAGCTATATTACTAGTAGGTAGAGAAGGTATAGGTATATTTATACTAATTACTAGAGTTCTAAATAGAACCAGGGTAGGAGATAGAGCAATAACGCTATATATATTAGAACTACTTATTACCTCAGAAGCCCTACTTAAACCCTTATTATTACTACTCCTTTTTATCACTATAATCTCCTCTTTTTAAATAGTAATAGCCTTATAGAGTATAGCTCTCTAATAAGCCAGAGATTACAAGTTATATTAGAAGATAATTATAAAGACGAAGTATATATAGAATCATACTTTTCTAATTACTAGGTCTTTCAAACCTTACCTTTAGTATATTAGTAAGCTATAATAGTAATAGGGGTACTTATTTATCAATAAGGTAACTTACTCTTATAATAATAGTTATATTTACTTATTATAATAAGTAAGTACTTTCTATTTAATAAACCTAAGAGCTTGCTTAAAATATATTAAAAATAGCGCTTATTAAATATCAGTATTTACTCTACCTCTATATCTCTACTAGGAGGAGTAGAGCTAGGAGGGGGCTTTAAATTACCCTTACTAATACCCTCCTCTCCATTTATCTCCTTAGGGATTATAATAATAATAAGGTTAGTAATATTCTAATATATAATTATAATAATAAAGGGATTATAACTTACTAGGAGCTATCCTCTTAGATTACTCAGGACGGTAGCTCTTAGGCCTCTTAAGCTATAAACCCTTACTATTAGAGGTACTCTCTATAAGTTACTTCTACTTCTTCTTTCTACGTATTATATAATATATTAATATATTATATATTAATAATAAGAAGGAATAATATATATATAACCCTAATATTACTCTCTAAGGGAGGAGACTATACCTATTATAAACTAGTGCGGTGCAGAATAATAGAGTTAGTATAGTTACGTATAGCTAAGGTTAAATATTCCTCTCTAGCCCTCTAGTTTACTAGGTAAGGGCCAGAGGGCTTATCTAGTAATTACCTAGTACCTCCCTATATCTCCTAATTCCTATAGACTTCCCTATTAAGCTTATTAAGCCCTTTCCCTATAATATTATCCTAGCTTATAATATAATCCCCCCCCTCTAAACTAATTTACCCTTAGACTAGTTTACTTAGTAATTACCTAGAGGGTACCTAGTACCTCCCTATAGGACTTTATAACTTTTAGTTTCTATAGGTTTAAAATTTAATATCCCTTATTCTAATTATATAACTCTTCCTTAGGTAGCTAGGTAGCTAAGAAGGGTAGTTAGCTAGTAATAGGGTACCTATTCTCTACTCTAGCAACTCTTATAGCTCTTATACCTAAGTATTAAGAGACTTTATAGCTTAGAGGAGTAATAAGCTAGTAATAGGGCTAATCCCCTACTCTAACTACTCTTATAGCTTTATTTAATAGGTCTAGGACTACCTAGTAGTTATTTAAATAGTAATAGCTAAGTTCCCTTACGAGGGTTGCTCCTTCCTTTATAAGGTTATATTAAAACGTATTATTATTTGAGCTTATTTTTCTTAATTTAAATTTACTACCTAAATTATTATATTTTCTACTTATTATTATATTTCTAGTCCCTTTATAGCTCTAATAAGGGTATTCTCCCTCTAGGGATATAGAAAGCCTTTATTATAATATAGGGGGCTATTAGTAGTTATCTAATACCTACCTAGTACCTCCTTATATATAGTAAAGTTAAATAAAGTTAAATAATATAATAATCTAGAGATTATCCTCCTTTTAGTTATATAAAAGGCTAGTTTTAGTATTAAGTTAGAAATATATAGATATTATTTAAGATTTCGCTCTAATAAAATCTCTTCCTCTTACTTCATTAGCTTTATAATACTACTACTACTACTAAGAACTTATTATTAGCCTCTTACTCCCCTACCAATAACTTTATTTTAATTATTACATAATAAATCTATTATTATATTATCCTCTATTAATACTAATACTAATACTATTCATAAAGCTCCCCTCCCTGCTATAGGTATACTCTAGGGGTACTCTTATTATTAGTACCTCCTAGTAATAGTAAAATAGGAGCCCCCTAAGGAGGATCTCCTTAATATTAAGCTCCGTATAAGCTTAATTCTCTATTTTAAGAGTAATAGTAAGCTCCTAGTTCTTATCTAGTACTTATCTAATACTTATTTAATACTTTACTAGCTTTAGGTTTTAAATTTATTATTAATTTATTTATTTCTTAGATACCTCTATTAAATATAAGCGTTATATTAAAATAAGTAATAGTAAGGCTTATATTACTATAAGCTTTACTTAGTATTTTCCTATTTCTTATCTACTAACTTATTATAAGCTACTTATTATATAATAAGCGCTACTAATAAGATAAACGCCTTATAAATAAGGCTAGTTCTAAGCCTAACCTTTAGGTATAGCATACTAAGAATAAGGTAAGTCCTTAGTACCTCCCTAGTACTTTACTATTAGTATCTAATTATATTTAGGAGGAGATCCTTACTACCTAGCTTATAGTTAAGAAAGCTCTTTAAGTTAAAAAGAATAAGGCTATTATAATACCTAAGAAGTATAAGGCTAAGGAGGCTAAGATCTCTATGGAAATAGATAACTACCAGGTAGCTATCTTAAAGGATAGAGCTAAGTACTAGTAGCGCGTTACTAAGGAGGCTAAGAAGTAGACTAAGTTACTATATAAGTAGTATAAGGAGCTTTACTACTATTACCTAGAGATAGAGTAGCTAGCTAATAAATAGCTAGAAGTATAGGATATATAAGCTAGGTATACTTAGGAAGCTCTCTATGTCAAAGCAGTCGGCGCAAGCCGTACTCACCGACGTTCGCTACCTAGGCCGCCTCTGCCTTAGTAATGCGGAGGACCTGCTCGAAGAAGGGCTACTCTATAGGGTGCATAACGACCCGCTAAACTTCTATTACTAAGTTTACTTACTTAGCTCTAATGCTATCGCACCTTATAAAGTCCCCTATAGGGGTATTAAGGTAAGCCCTCTTAAGGGCTATACTAATAATACGCTCTCTATATATAGCAGAGTAGTTAATAAAGGAGCGGGTTTTATTAATTATATTAAGGCTAAA
>JAVHLU010001489.1:0-29658 GCA_036785755.1 Colletotrichum ledebouriae
TTTATATTTTAAGTCGCTAGGTAATAAGGTAAAATAATTACTAGTTATATACTACTAAATAGTTATATAACTATTAGTAACTAATTAAAAAATAATAATAATAATTAAAATTTAAGAATACCTATAATATACTAGGAAAATAAAAATATATTATTTATTATAACTACTTAGATCTAGCGCGGAGGGTAAGAGTAAATAATATAATAAAGGCGTAGAAAGGCCGCCCTATAGTTAGTAACGATATCTATAATAACGTAGAGCTATATTACCCTACTAATACGCCTTAGGGACTAAGGCTTTAGAGGGGGGGGTAATTATAAGGAATAATAGTAGGTATAGGATATAGAGCTAATACTATTAGTAAAATATTAGCAGATTAGTAGTAAATATATACCCCCTTAAGAAAACTCTATAAGCTAGAGACTTAGAAGGTTAAGCAATAGTTTAATATAACTACGTATACCTACGTTCTAGCATTCTAGCCTTTCCTAGTTTAGGCCTATAGCTATACTCTTATAATATAAACCCCTTAGATACTAGCCCTTAGCCCTAGGTTACCTAGAGATTATTTATAATCTCTTTAATAATAACTAGGGTTACTAGGAAGCTAGTATTTAAAAGCTAGATTATAGAAACCTTAAGAGTAGTATCTTTAGCTAGTATTAGTAACTAGGGCTAATTATTAGGTCTTATAATACTCTACTTAGCCTTAAGATACTTAATATACTTTGTAATACTAATATAAGAGACCTTATACTAAGTAGTAATAAATTATATACTCTTAATAGCACTAGACTTATAGTCCTAAGAGATATTAGCGTAGTCCTATTATTACTATATATATAGGGTAATTATAGCTTTCTAAATAGGGCTTAAATTTATAGGATTTAAGAGAGTTATTATAATAAGTATATATAAAAAAAGATAATTTAAAATATAGTAAAATAGTATTATTTAATAATCTTAAAAGTATAATATTTAAGTAGGAAAAAGCTAAAAATATAACTAGTAGTAGACTTAGTATAGAAACGACTTTTTAGCGTAGTCGAGGGTTTTTTACCCCCCTACGTGAGTAGGGGGTATAAACGCGAGCCCGCGACGCCCCACACCCCCGGGTAGTAACTACGCACTCGGAGATTAAGAACGAGTCTCGTGAGGAAGCGTCAAAAGTTCAAAACACAAGCAGACACTGCAGACGTCAACCATAGCTAACTACCACCACTAGAAGAGGCCGGCATTCCCAGATTTGGGTAGATCCAAACAGCGGCTCGCAAAGTATTTGCCACTCATAAGAACTCGCTGAGGCAGTTTCCACCACCTGAGGTTAAGTGAATGGGAGCGCCGCCGAAGGTCTCGCGATGGAAATTTACAATCTTAGCTGGCCTAGCTCCATACCCGGAGTTCCTGGCACCTTGGTGTAGAACTTCATTGCTTGCAGTGGCCGATCGTCAAGGTAGTCAGTAACTACTGCTAAGTTTTTATTCATCATTCGGCGTGGAAAAGACCCCGTTTTTTGCGGACATAAAGGTTACTAAGTAACTACTGAAGTAAGACCTTCCCGTCTTCTCTAGCTTATTCCCGCCTCTCATTCGTCAGCGATTGAACACCTGGGATTTACGATTTCTGACGTGGCTCGGAGGACAGGGCCCTTTTTTTTTTTTTTAAATCGGAATAACCGAAGCCGTTCCGCCGGCTGCGCGGGATTCGGTCGGCTTCTATGACTGGGGGGCAAGCAGCATTTTCGGGTCAAAAAATTTCGACTGCCATGATCATTTCATTCAAGCCTTCTCCTCAATACCTCCACCCCCAATCTATCTATCCATCAATCCCTCTGTACTCTATAATAACAATCCCTCCGTTCCTTCCCGCGTGCAGTCCCTTTCATCTTCCTCCAATCCAACCCTTATCTTATACCCACATAAAGCTAGGCAACATGATGTCTACACGCCTTTCCAGAGCTGTAAGTTTTCTCCAACCTCCCGAGGATAGCTGTCGCAACAAAACCAGAGTTTGCATTCTAACGCGCAACAGCTTCCCAGAGCTATGAGCTCAGCAGTTCGCTCTACAGGCTTTGCCCGCCAACCTTTTGCTTCCAAGTTTGCTCGCTATGAGTCGACAGCTTCAGAGGGCAAGGTCCAGGGCTCCGTGATCGGTATCGATCTCGGTACTACCAACTCCGCCGTCGCCATTATGGAGGGCAAGGTTCCCAAGATCATTGAGAACTCCGAGGGTACGTGCTTCCAATTGAGCTTCGAATCGTACTGCGGCAGGATACTGACTCTTGATTTCCCAGGTGCTCGCACAACGCCTTCCGTTGTCGCCTTTACTCAAGACGGCGAGCGTCTTGTTGGTGTCGCCGCCAAGCGTCAGGCTGTCGTCAACCCCGAAAACACCCTTTTCGCTACTAAGCGTCTCATCGGCCGCAAGTTCACCGATGCTGAGGTCCAGAGAGATATCAAGGAGGTCCCCTACAAGATCGTCCAGCACACCAACGGCGACGCTTGGGTTGCTGCCAAGGACGCTAAGGGCGAGATTCAGAAGTACTCCCCTTCGCAAATCGGTGGTTTCGTTCTCAACAAGATGAAGGAGACCGCCGAGGCTTACCTGTCTAAGCATGTCAAGAACGCTGTTGTCACTGTCCCTGCTTACTTCAATGACTCCCAGCGTCAGGCTACCAAGGACGCTGGTCAGATCGCCGGCCTGAACGTTCTTCGTGTTGTCAACGAGCCTACCGCTGCTGCTCTGGCTTACGGTCTGGAGAAGGAGGATGACCGCGTTGTTGCCGTCTACGATTTGGGAGGTGGTACTTTCGATATCTCCGTCCTTGAGATTCAGAACGGTGTCTTCGAGGTCAAGTCTACCAACGGCGACACCCACTTGGGTGGTGAGGATTTCGATATTCATCTCGTCCGTCACCTCGTCCAGCAGTTCAAGAAGGACTCCAACATTGACCTGTCCGGCGACCGTATGGCCATCCAGAGAATCCGTGAGGCCGCCGAGAAGGCTAAGATCGAGCTTTCTTCCTCTCTTTCTACCGACATCAACCTTCCTTTCATCACTGCAGACGCCTCTGGACCCAAGCACATTAACCAGAAGCTCACCCGTGCTCAGCTCGAGAAGATGGTTGACCCTCTCATCACTCGCACCATCGATCCCGTTCGCAAGGCCCTGAAGGACGCCAACCTCCAGGCCAAGGATATCCAGGAGGTTATCCTTGTTGGTGGTATGACTCGTATGCCCAAGGTTTCTGAGTCCGTCAAGAGCATCTTCGGCCGTGACCCCGCCAAGTCTGTGAACCCGGATGAGGCTGTTGCCATTGGTGCCGCTATCCAGGGTGCCGTTCTCTCTGGTGAGGTCAAGGACCTTCTGTTACTTGACGTCACCCCTCTTTCTCTTGGTATTGAGACCCTGGGCGGTGTTTTCACCCGTCTCATTAACCGCAACACCACTATCCCCACCAAGAAGTCCCAGACCTTCTCCACCGCTGCCGACTTCCAGACCGCTGTTGAGATTAAGGTCTACCAGGGAGAGCGTGAGCTCGTCCGTGACAACAAGCTCCTCGGCAACTTCCAGCTCGTCGGCATTCCTCCTGCCCACCGTGGTGTCCCCCAGATTGAGGTCACCTTCGACATCGACGCTGACTCTATTGTCCACGTCCACGCCAAGGACAAGTCCACTAACAAGGATCAGTCCATTACCATTGCCTCTGGCTCTGGTCTGTCCGAGTCTGAAATCAACCAGATGGTCGAGGACTCCGAGAAATATGCCGAGAGTGACAAGGAGCGCAAGGCCGCCATCGAGGCTGCCAACCGCGCCGACAGCGTTCTCAACGATACTGAGCGTGCTCTGAACGAGTACGCCGAGAAGCTCGACAAGACTGAGGCCGACGGCATCCGCGAGAAGATTGCTTCTCTCCGTGAGTTCGTGTCCAAGAGCTTGGCCGGCGAGGGCAACGCTACCGCTACCGAGCTTAAGGAGAAGACCGACGAGCTTCAGGTTGCCAGCTTGAACCTCTTCGACAAGATGCACAAAGCTCGTGCCGAGGCTGGTGAGCAGCCCGCTCAGGACGCCGACGCCTCCGAGAACAAGGACGAGAAGAAGCCCTAAATGACTTCCATTCCCGCCAAAGCTCGAATTTTATACCACACTCCTCCCACCCCGCGAGGCCCATGATAGGGTCTCTTCACGATGATTGTTTGATTACGGCGGCATAGAGTTGTCCACCACGCGTTACGTATTCCCACTGTATTCATAGTTCCGGTCGCATCTTGACCGTTCTCTCTTCCTTGTTACCCCTTTTACACAATGTTTGTTAATACCTGCGGTCGGCGGAACCGGCGTTGGAGCATCAAAACATTCACACGAGATATCGCTACGGTATTGATGATATGATCGATGGCATGGATCAAATGGCAAAAGACGGGGTTCATATGTACAAAACCGAAGCCAAGTTTGGAGTAGCTAGATGTGAATGATCTACATCCCCTCTCAAAAACAAAAACCAAACGTTATGATGGCTTCTGCCCGTTCTCTGCCCAGGAAATGGGGCATATATTTGGTGTGACAAGGCTCTGATTCTCTGTAAATCATGTCGACGTATTCATGCAGCACTAGGGAATTTGCTTCTTCTCGTGAGAGCATACATGGCCATGTGCCGGTGTTGTATTTGCTTTCGTATTATCTACCAAAGCCGAACCATCCTCTCTTCTGCGGTTGTTGTGGCTGGGCATTACTCTCGACAGCAAGTTGCTTGCTAGGCGACTTGACTTCCTGAGGCTCCTTGCCCGGATAATCGATATAGTTCCAGGCCACATCGAGGAAGATGGGCTTGACAGGGATGGTCGCCAGCTTAGGCGGGATGCTCACGAGGTTGGTCAGGTCAACTCCATTTACGGGGAACTCGCGCAGCCGCTCGATCAACGGAATGAACTTGGAGTCGTCTTCGTCGATATCCGAATGCTTAAGCAAGTTGGACAGGTGCACGAGCGCACGATGGCGCTGGAGCTCGCCCTCAAGGAAGTCCCGCAGACCCTGGACATCTCTACCGGATACGTCGATGTTGCGAGGAGATGTGGCCGCATCTTGTGAGCTATCTGCCAGAATTGAGACGGCTTTTTGAGCTGCCTCAGATGCTTGCTTGATGAGGGCCAAGGAGTTGACTGTATTGCCTATAATTGCATGGGAGCGAGCAATAGAAAGAACCCTATGGAGTTAGCATTGAGAACACGTCCATGAATAGGGCAAACTCACTTTAAGGCTCGGAAGTATTCGGCAAAGGCCTCGAGCTGCCTGGCAAGGCCAACGTCGTTGGCTATACCAGGCAACTCCTTGGCTGCATCCAAACTCTGTAAAGTACCTTCGTAGAGGGCGACCAGCTCCTTCAACTTCGCTGCCTTCCGACTAGGGCTCTCTTCCTTGCGCTTATTCGCCGTCAGGTACTTTCTGTTCTTCTTGTGAGAAGAGGTGTAATTCTCCACCAAACCGTCGTCGTTTCCTGTCAGCACACGGTTGCGGCCAATACGCCAGCTGATCATCTCGTAGTGGACGGCGGTGCGGGTGATGTGTAAGCTCTGCATGCGAGAATCGCTTTGAGAGACACCCTCTCGCCGTAGCTCGTCTATCGCTTCCTTGGTCGCGTCGGCAGCATCTTGGCTTGCTTCAAGAATGGCGTCATATGCGGCAGCAACATGTCTGGGCTCAGCATCGACGAGGGACGGCCACTGCTGCGTCAGGCGAGCCTTGGCCTCCAGTACTCTACCCCATGCAAGGGAGATTGCGGCGTCTTCAATCTTCACCTCGTGGGAGCGCCATGTGAGCGTTCTTGGGATATTTTCGGCGTCAGCGCCGACGCCTCCCTTGTCGGCCTTGCTGTCAGCTTGCCGAAGCAGGCCAGGGTCGATGTTGTTGATTTGTTGAACAAGTGCTGAATCGGCATGAGGGAAAGCTCGTCTCGCGATCGCAGGAATTGGTATTGTGCGCGGGGTCTTCAGTTGGTATGCGGCGAAGCGGATCGACGGATCGATGGTGTCGGATAGAAGATCCTTAAAGATGTCACCCTTGGTAGACGTGGCCATGGCGCTGTAGATGACACGGGCAACAGCATAGCTTCTCAGGGATGGTTCCCAGTGCTGATTCTCGAACTGGGCGGCGCCTCGAATCTGAGCAGCGTAAGCTCGCGATTCGAGCCTGTCGTTCTCGACAGCCCCAGCCTCTGGCTGAGACAACAATTCGACAAGCTGCTCGGCCACCTTTGCTGCCTTGTTGAGTCGTGAAACAATGTGCGAACGAGTCTTTCCGGTTACACCCTTTGCGTCAGAGGTGTGGGAAGACTTGATAGCCATCGCATTGGCCCAGGCCCGCTCGCTCGTGAGCAGGAGAAGGTGAATGTATCTACAAGCGGTAAGCATGACGGAAGGTGACTCGACGAGCCACATAACCTACTCATGATTCTCGGAAACTTGAACAGCAGTGACCTCGCTCTTCGTATTGTTGAACTTTCCGCGGTTCTTGGTGGCAATGCCCACCTTCTTGCGACTGTTCAATAGCTTTCTGGCCAACTGAGTCTGGTAGGTTGCATAGTCTCCGTAGAGCAGGGCCGAGTCGCGCCCCGAAACAACGAACTTGGTGAGGTCCATGTTTTTGACGGCTTCGACGATCGATCGCTTGGTCGTCGGAATGGTCGTTACCAGTACAGCAGGCTCACAGAAAAGCACAAACCGAGCCTAGGGATTGACGAGGCTGGATGATGTCGAATTGACCTCCCGTATGCGCCGCGCGGGGGAATAGTGGGTGTCAGGTGCCCGCACCTGGCGGATGGATATATACGTAGATCTATATAACCCACAGCATGTAGTTAGACTGGCATAATATGTCACATATCATTACACCCCTCAGAATTAGTAGCACGACTATATACAATACTAGCGGATTACCACCTAGGATAATTATATATCTAATTTAATCTATTAATTTATTTAAATCTAAACCCCGTCTTAAAATTTCTAAATCCTATGGCTAGACTTACTACTATAACTAATAATATTATTAAGCCTAACCTTATCTAATAACTAATAATACCTATAGAAGCTAATCTCTACTAGTAGTTTAAAGAACTACTTAAATTTACTAAAACTAATTATCTCTATATATAAATACTTAAAGATAATAACTTATTATAAGTAGCTAATATTATAGAAATAATCTTATCTAATATAACTAGAGCTATTTATTTTAACTAACTATTCCTTATTAAGTAGCTAATATCTAAGTTATCTTTCTAATGCTTCCTTAGAACGTAGCGTTACTAAGTAAATCTATATAATATATAGTAATAATAGCTTATAATAGCCTCGCTAGTAAGGCTAATAACTAACCTTAATAACCTAACTACTAACCTTACTATACTAGCCCTAAACTCTAATCTATTAGGCGAAGGTTTCTATAACTTATAATATATTAATTATATTAACTTCTAACTAAGAACTATATATTAGCGAAGCTATAGTAATAGTCCTATTATATTATTATTATTTAATAACGAGGAAATAATATTTAATATACCTAAAGAACCTCGGGTAAATATATATAATAACCTACGACGTATTATAATAGATAATAGTTATTAATAACCTAACCCCTAGGGTTAATAACTACTTACTACTTAAATAGTAGCTAACTTACTAGTATCTATCATATAATAACTAGAGTAGTTATAAACTAATAATATAACTAACTTATTAGTAGGAGCGATCTAATAACTAGAAGCTATAATCTAAAATAATATAGGTAGTAGTAGTAATACTATAAACCCTATTATTCTTAGATTACTTAATATTAGTATATTTAACCTAATAGCTTATAATTCTAAACGCCTTAATATAATTAGTAATAATAAGATAACTATCTATATAGATATCTATACCTTTATAAATCGACTTATAGATCTTATAGAATCTAGAAGCCTTAATAGTATTAAATTAGTATAGGCCTAATACCTCTAAGGTCTTATATTAGTATAATACTTATAGGTATTATCTAATACTAACTAATTACAACTATATAATTCTAGAACTATTAATAGTACGAGGGGTTAGACCTAAGTTCATTTAATAAAAGGTTGCTATAATATTATTTATTTAAGCTAAAGAGGTAAAGGGGAAGTTTTCCTCTCTAGTAGAGATTTTACTAGTCTATAGGGAACTACTAAGTAAGCCCTAGGTAAGCCCTAGGTAGCTCCTTAAGGTAATAAACCTAGGTAGAAGCCTAGGTAAGCTTAACCTAGGTATAGCTTATAATACTATCCCCCCTCCTAGCTAGTCCTCTCCTAAGTATAAGCTAGGTTATTATTATTATCTATAACTAGCTTATATAGGGTTTTATACCTATTTATTATAATAATCTCTATAGGCTCCTAGGTAAGCTCTATATATCCCTCCTACTTAACTAGGACCTCGCGCTTCTACTCTTACTTAACTACTTTCTACTATACTATATATATCTCCTCTATATATTACTTAAACTTACTATTATTAGCTATAATTAGTAATAGCTAGGGATTTATCCTTATCTAAGTAAGTAGGGGGTTCTCTAGTACTCTCTAGAGGAGGTTTATATAAAACCTTAGGTAAATATTTCTAAGTATATCTAACTTAATAATATATAGGCTTAGGACTATTATTATAATATATTTATAATATAACTATAATAGCTTCTTATTAGGCCTAGGGCTCTTATAGTTAGCTATTAAAAGCTAAACCTTATTACTTACTTAGTATTTCTCTATAGGTATCCTATACTAGTTTATATTCTCCTTATTATATTAGTAAGCTATTATAATACTTATTTAGATAAAGTCTATTACCTCTTATAGTTTTATTATTAAGAGAGTAGCTACTATATCCCTAGAGGGGGTCTCTTATATTATATTATTTATAATAAATATAGGGTTAGTATAATACCTCAATTTTAAGAAGAAGAATAATAGCCTAGTTATATTACTAACCTTATTATAGAGCGCTAGCTAGGTAATAAGTAGAAGCTACCCCTAGTTATCTTATACCTAGGTTATAAATACCTATAAGATAGCCTATATCTCCTAGTTCTATCTCTTAGTATTACTATTAGTCTATAAGTAGTATATATTATTTAATAGTCTTTTTATATTAATAAGATAGTAGAATTTAGCTTAGAACTAGCTTACCTAATTAGACCCTTAATTACTAATAATACTATATAGGAACCTATAGAACTAGAAGTAAGAAGTAAGAAACTAATAGATATAAGCTTCTACCTCTATAATACCTATCTCCTCTAATATTATTAACTTACCTAGCTTATTTATTATAACTTTTAAGTATTAGCTAGTATTATCCCTTATAAGTAATAAGTTTATAATAAAATCTATTAAGAGGTCTAAGTATAACTAAGTAAGCACTAGGAGGGGCTTTAGGAAACCCCTCTTAGTTTATATCTAAATATATATCCCTCTATAGATATTATAATTCCTTATAAATCTCTATACTATTTATAATTATCTTAGCTAGTAGAACTACTAGCTTATTATTTCTAGTATATTATTATAGCTTAGGTAAGTAGTTATACTTAAGTTATAGCTCTATTAAATAATCTTTATTGAGCTCGGAATTACGCCGCAGCCCCTTTGCAAAAAGACTATAACAAATTCACCTAGTTCGCAAGTATAATTCGGGAAATACTATATAGGTATTTTAACCTATACCCTCTACTAGTTAAGGAAAATAATATAGGAACCCTATACGTTCCTACTACTCATAAGCAAACCCTCTAAATATCACTATATAGAGTCGGACGCGCGCCACACCGGGGCCGATTATATTAGAGCTAAACGGGCTACTAAGGCTCTTATAGCCTAGAAAAGCCACTATATAAGATAACTCCTTAACCTAAAAGGTCGACCTTCGAGCAAGGTACTAAAGGTAAAAGCTACTATATAAGATAACTCCTTAACTTAAAAGGTCGACCTTCTAGTAAGGTGCTACGAACGCTACTATATAAGAGGTAACTCCTTAACTAAAGAGGTCTTTCCTAAGAGGTTCTTATAGCTAGAAGTATAAGAAGCTCTACGAGTAGGGCCTTATACCTCTCCCTCTTCCTTATTCCTATAACCCACGATAAATCCTTAACTATATTAGCACTAGACCCTATATATAAAAACGCTAAGCCTGCGCAAAGCATGCCCTTTAATACTAATAATACGTAAGAGCTTACTAGAGAGTTTAGTATTAATATAATTAATAAAACCTACTCCTTCTTTAATTACTCCGTTATATATAGAGAGTATATTATTAGTATAGCCCTTAAGAGGGCTCTTATTAATACCCCTAGAGGGGATACTTGCTATTATATTATAGCTAAGTAAGCGGACTTAGTAGTAGAAGCTAAGCGGGTTATTATATACCCTATAGAGTAGCCCTTCTTCGAGCAAGTCCTCTATATTATTAAGGTAGAGGTAGCTTAAGCCCCTTAGGGCTTAAACGTTAGTAAGTATAGCTTACGCCGACTACTTTAATATAGAGAGAGCGTTACTAATAATAGTATAGCTATAAAGGCGTTAGCTAACCCGATCGAATAAGAGGACTACTAGCGGATAAAGCGGTAATAGAGGCGGTATTAGCGGCGCGGGTAGTGCGCGAGAGGAAAAGTTAATAGTTTTATAGTCTATTAAGTAATTAAAAACCACGTTATTATTAATATAAAGTTAAAGATCGTGAGGCTATGGGCATATATAAGTATAGCTATAGTTAGGAGAGTTATAATCACGTGACTAAAGGCTATGTATTGTTAGGAGGCGCGGAGTTAGAAGGTCTGTTGCACTTGAGCAGGTAAAATCACTATGCAGTGGCTAGAGGCTAAATAATCTTTATATAGAGCTCCCTTAGTAGGTTATTATTATCCTCCCTACTAAGTACTTATAGCTTCCCTTTAAATATTAGCCTCCTCTAACTATTAATATTATATATATTAATCTAAATCTTAGCTTTTATATCTAATAGGAAGCTCTAAAGCTAGTAAGTAATTATATAATATATAGCTTTATATATTATATCCTTCCTTATAGTTTCTAGCTATAGTATTTAT
Source organism: Colletotrichum ledebouriae (assembly GCA_036785755.1). Taxonomy (NCBI): domain Eukaryota; kingdom Fungi; phylum Ascomycota; class Sordariomycetes; order Glomerellales; family Glomerellaceae; genus Colletotrichum; species Colletotrichum ledebouriae. The sequence continues at coordinate 11,116 of JAVHLU010001489.1, forward strand.
AGTTTAGGTTATTATTAAAGACTAAAATATCTAGGATATTAATATAACCCTTCTAACTTCTCCTTACTAAGAGGCTAGCTATAAGATCCCTATAGGGGTGAGCATAGTTTAGTATTAGCTATAAAACCCTCCTTTATTTCTACTTATTATCCTATCCTTATAGTATATCTTATTCTCTCTAAGAGAGGGTATTAGAAGCTATTACTTCCTTATTAAGGCGATATTTAATAATAAAGTTATACTAAGATAGCTCCTCTACTTACTAGCTCTAATACTTCATAAAGCGCTACTTCTTTATAAAGTGTTTAAGCCTTTAGTAATTAATTAGTATTTTAGAGATAGTTATACTATATAGCTCTACTTTCTATATATATAAATAAGAAAGAACTACTAGGAGCTCCTTATTATAAATAAGGTAGTTATACTCTATAAGTAAGAGCTTCTATAAATAAAATACTATAGGATACTAAGTACCCCCTAGGTTAACCTATAAGAGTACCTCTCTTAATATAAATCCTAAATAATTAGTTTTAATAATAATCTTATTTTCTAAATTAAACTAATAGAGTACTATCTAGGTATTAAAAAGCTACTTAAGCTATAAGAAGGCTTATTCTTAGTTATCCCCCTATTAGAATATTATATTCTTCTTAATAAGTAATATAAGTAGTCTAATAATATCTCTATACTCTAGTATAAATATATTATAATAATTTATAAACCCTAGGAAGCTCTAAACCCCTTTTACAGAGATAGGGGGTAACTACTTAGTAATTATTTAAAGTTTCTTAAAGTTATAAGAAAGACCCTCTCCTATTATTATAATAAACCCTATATACTTAATCCTCTTAACTAAGAACTTATACTTTATAAAGTTAAGGTTTAGCCCTATATTCGCTAGCCTCTAGAGGACCTCCTAGACCTTCTTCTTAGAGTCTTTTTTTATTTTATTAGAGTTAATTAATATATTATCTATATAAGTAGTAATAAAGCTATTAGAAAAGTCCTATAGAGTATTATTAATATACTACTAGAAGCTAGTAGGGATAGTAATTAGGCTATATAAGTAAACTACTTATTTAAATAATCTATATCTAATATAGAATATAGTTCTCTCTTAATACCCCTTTATTATTCTTAACTTATAAAAAGCTATTATTATATCTAACTTTATATATTATTTAGCTATACTTATTTATTATAATATCTTAAAGATTAACAAGAGGGGGTAGTAGTCTTTCTTAATAATTATAATAAGAGCTTTATAATTAACATAGAAGTAAATCCCTCTACTTAGCTTCCTTATAAAGAGTACTAATACCTTAGTAAGTAAGCTACTAGCTTTAATAAACCCCTTATTTAGGAGGTCTTATAAGGTATTCTTTAGTATTAATAGCTCCTCTCTTAATATATTATAAAAGGGGCTCTAAGGGAGTAGCAATTCCCTTCTATTTAGTCTTAGTATAAAGATAATCTAGTAGTTTACCCTAGGTTACCTAGGGGGTAGTAGATAAGCCTTATTAGAGTTAAATAAATTAGAGAACTCCTCTAATACTTAGCTTAGTAAATAGTATTATTAATCCTCTTTTAGTCTTAGGTTTAAGGCTTTTTTAATATTAATAAAGCTAATAACTTATATTAATATTTCCCTAATAAGCTCCTAGTACTTACCCTGTTATCTTACTAAGTATTAGTAGATAATAGAGAATAAGGGTATATTAAGGAACCTTATAGCCCTTATTTCTTTTATAAGGGGAGGTTTTTCCTAATCCTTTAGATATAACCTAATATACCCCCTCCTATAGTATATCTAGTAGGTTATAATATTATAAATAACTTAGTTCTATTTTATCTAAGGGCGCCCTAAGAGGATATTAGGGTTTAAGCTATTAATTATATATATAAAGATATACTAGGTATAACTACTTATTTCTAAGTTAAATATTATTATATCTAGAGTATTACCTAGTAATAGTTTACTAAGTATATACCCCCTTATAAGTTAGTATCTCTTCTTAATATATAAAAAGTAAAAGTATTAAGCTAAGGAAAGGTTAATTATTATATAAGTATTACTCCTAATATCTACTAGGGTATAAGCTAGATATTCTTTATTAACTCTAACTTAAATAATAATAAGCTTATTATTAGCTAGTTATTCTTATTTATATTCCTCCTAACTTAATATCTCCTTCTTAATAAGCTCTAGGGCTTAAAATTGCTCTAGAGTTAGTTTTTTTTCCAACTTATTATCTTTTTCTAAAGAGTTAGCTACTATTTAATAGTTATTTATAACCTTATAGTATACTAGTTCTTCTTTTAGGGTTTTTACTTTTATAACCCTAGGTAGCTAATCCTCCTTATTAGGGTAGTACTAAGTAATATAACTTCTAACTCTATAAGTATAATAAGTATAGGAATCCCTTATACTTTTTTAAGGCTATTAGTATTATATTAGGGAGATATCTAAGGAGGACCTAGAGTTTTAATAGTTATAATATCTTACCTCCTTAATTTATAAGATATATATAGCCCTAGTTATATAAATATCCCTCTTAATATCCTTAGTAATAGTTCTCTAGTAAGTTATTAGGTAGTTACTAGAGACCTTTTAGCGCTCTACTTTCTATATAATACTCTAGATCTTTAAAAGCTAGCTATTATAATTAGCTAGTAAGTTAATAATAATTAGCTAATTCCTTAGCCTAGGGGTAAGGGAGGCCTCTAGAAGTAAGATCTAGACTTAGCTTAGCTAATTTATACTACTTATATTAGCTAATATTTATTTAAACCTTAGTAAGAAGGTTACTAGGGCCTTATTCCCTTTCTACTAGAGGGTCTATAGTTAAGCTATAGCTTATAATTAGATATTAGGGTCCTTATAAGTCTAATTAAGGTAAGTTATAAAATCCTCTAGGTTATATTATTTATTATCCCCCCAGTTTTATAGAAAGTAAAGACTACTTATTAAGGAGTAATATCTAAATAAGAGTTAATAAGGTATTATACTTTTATATTTATAATATAGAACGCCTTATTAATAGTAATCTTATACTTTATTTACTATACCTAGGAGGTATATTCCTTCTACTTATTTAAAAACTTTAGGAATAGGGGTAGTAACTTCTAATATATAATACTAGGTATTACTAGGGCTTTACTAGTAGTACTTATAGGGGTTTATATAGCTATATATTAGCTATTCCCCTACTTAACCTCTTATAACTATTACTAGAGGGACTCTATTACTACTATTAAATTAGCTTATAATAGCTTATCTTAAGTTTTAGCTATGCTATTATTAATTATCTTACTAATTAATAAGAAGTAGCGCTCTACGTATTATTATTATTATAATAATAAGCTTAAATATATAAGGGGTTAGACCTAAGTTTATTTAATAAAAAGTTATTATAATACTATTTATTTAAGCTAAAGAGGAAAAGGGGAAGTTTTTCTCTCTAGTAGAGATTTTACTAGTTTATAGGGAACTACTAGGTAAGCCCTAGGTAGCTCCCTAAGGCGGTAAACCTAGGCAGAGGCCTAGGTAGGCTTAACCCGGGCGTAGCCTATAATAAATAGTATTATAAATAAAATCCTAGAATAATTTAAACTATACTATAGCGAGGCTATATATTAGTAGAAGATAGTAACGTTCGGACTACTTAATATATATAATAGTAAGGATATTTATATATTTATATAATTTATAATTATAGATACTAAGTTATATAATATAGCTAAACAAAGATATATTAAAGCTATATATAAAGCTCTCGATAGGACCTTATAGATAATTATCCTACTACTAATATCTATAACTATATTAGATACGTTTTTTACTAATATTAGGGACTATGAATTAGCTATTTATAAGCTTATATATAAACGCTATACTTACTATAGTAGTAACTTTAATATTAGCTAATAAACTCCCTTCTAGACCTATATAGGTAAGAATACCTAGTTTAATTAAGGCTAATTTAGCTAAACTAATCTTTACTAACCTAATTATAATAATAAGAGTAGAATATAATCCTAGAGAACGAATATCTTCCCTATAAAATAGTATAACTATAGGTTTAATATTTAGATAGCTATAATAAGCTATAAAGGTATATTATAGTAATTATTAAGTCTAACTAGATATAATAATATACTAATTATTAGAAGTATTATAGCTAGAACTATATTCTAACTAAAGTAGTAGTTACTAATCCCTACTAGTTATTAATAATAGAGATAATATACTATCTTATTATAATTTTAATAACGTAGATTACTATAAAAATATAAACGATAAGTAGCTATAGCTTATCTAACTAACTAATAATATCTAAGATAAATACTATATTAGAACTATAGTTAATAATCCCTAGAGATAATACTATATTTACTTATAAACTTTTTCTCGTAATAATAGCCTCTATTATTATAGATATAGCTAATATATAAGCTAATATATAGCGATAACTAACAACGCTAAGTCATTAGCGTTTATAGCTAAGACTCTAAATAATACCTTAATATTACTAATAGCGACGTTATTTTAAAACCTATTAATTATTAAATCCCCTATTAATATAGCTACTTAAATTAGTACTAGGTTTAGATTTAGGATATAGACCTATTGTTATTATTAGATTATACCTAACCCCTATAACTTAGAATAAATTAATATCTATAATAATACTAGATATTTATTATTATTAATTAACTATGTGTTTTTATCTAAATAGTACCCTATGCTATATATCTAAATATAAGTATCTTCTGTTATAGTTAGAGGTATTAGTAATAACTAATATCGGGTAGATTAATATATTATTATAGATCTAAACTTTAGAGAAATCATTTGTTTCTAATAGTAAGCTAGCTATTATAATATTCTAACGCGAGGTATTTATTATAGATAAACTCAATACTAACCTACTATTAGGTATAAGAGTATAGCTATAGGCCTAAACCAGGAAGGGCTAGAATACTAAAACGTAGGTATAGGTAGTTATATTAAACTATTACTTAACCTTCTAAGTTTCTTGCTTATAGAGTTTTCTTAAGGGTACGTATATTTACTACTAATTCGCTAATATTTTACTAATAGCGTGGCTCTATACCCTATACCCGCTATTATTCCTTATAATTACCCCCCCCTCTAAAGCCTTAGTCCCTAAGGTATATTAGTAGGGTAATATAGCTCTATATTATTATAGATATCGTTACTAACTATAGGGCGGCGTCTCTATACCTTTATTTTATTATTTACTCTTACCCTCTATACTAGATCTAGGTAGTTATAGTAAATAACGTATTTTAACTTTCCTAGCGTATTATAGGTATTTTTAAATTTTAATTATTACTATTATTTTTAATTAGTTACTAATAGTTATATAACTATTTAATAGTACATAACTAGTAATTATTTAGCTTTATTACCTAGTAACTTAAAATATAAAAGGGCGTCTTTTTTTTAAGGTCTCTAACCTAATTAGAATTTCTCCTCTTTATAATCTTTTTTTAATCTAGCTACCTCTCCTATTTTAGCGCTTATTTTTATAAGCTTTTATTATAATTATTAAGTTTTCCTCCCTTTTTCCTTTTTTCTCTTCTAATCTTACTTATCTCCCTCTCTAGCTTCTTACTAATAGCTCTTTATAATATCTTATATTATACGTATAGGTATAGTTCTTATAAAATATATTTATAATCCTAAGATCCTTTCTAGCGATCTTATTAGTAATACTAATAGTAGCTATCCTTATCTTAGCTATTTTTATAAAATATATTAGGATATTATCTACTTTTACTATATATATAGTAAATATATATAGAAATATATTTATTATAACTTTAATAAGAAGAAATATATTACTATTGAGCTCGGAATTACGCCGCAGCCCCTTCGCAAAAAGACTATAATAAATTCACCTAGTTCGCAGGTATAATTCGGGAAATACTATATAAGTATTTTAACTTATACCCTCTACTAGTTAAGGAAAATAATATAGGAACCCTATACGTTCCTACTACTTATAAGCAAACCCTCTAAATATTATAAAGTTTAACGCGCGCCGCACTAGGGCTAATTATATCGGAGCTAAACGGGCTACTAAGGCTCTTATAGCCTAGAAATACCCTCGCTAAACCTTCTAGTAAGGTAAAAGCTACTATATAAGATAACTCCTTAACCTAAAAGGTCGACCTTCTAGTAAGGTAAACGCTACTATATAAGAGGTAACTCCTTAACTAAAGAGGTCTTTCCTAAGAGGTTCTTATAGCTAGAAGCATAAGAAGCTCTATTATAAGCAGGGCTTTATACCTCTCCCTCTTCCTTATCCTTATCCCTTAACTATATTAATACTAAACCTTATATATAAATACGCTAAGCCTAAGCGAGGTATACCTTTTAATATAAATAATATAGAGGGGATTACTAGAGAGTTTAGCCTCGATATAATTAATAAAACCCGCTCCTTTATTAATTACTCTGCTATATATAGAGAGTATATTATTAGTATAGCCCTTAAGAGGGCTTACTTTAATACCCCTATAGGGGACTTTATAAGGTATAATAATATTAGAGCTAAGTAAGTAAACTTAGTAGTAGAAGTTTAGTAGGTCGTTATATATCCTATAGAGTAGCCCTTCTTTAAGCAGGTCCTCTATATTCCTAAGATAGAGGTAGCCTAGGTAGCCTAGGCGAATATTAGTAAGTATAGCTTACGCTGACTATAATATAGAGAGAGCGTTACTAACGATAGTATAGCTAGTAGATAAAGCGGTAATAGAGGCGGTATTAGTAGCGCAGGTAGTACGCGAGAGGAAAAGTTAATAGTTTTATAGTTTAAATAATTAAAAACTACGTTATTATTAATATAAAGTTAAAAATCGTGAGGCTATCTAGTATAACGGGCACGTATAAGTATAGCTATAGTTAGGAGAGGATTACGTAACTAAAGGCTATGTATTGTTAGGAGGCGCGGAGTTAGAAGGTCTATTGCACTTAAGCAGGTAAAATCACTATGCAGTGGCCAGAGGCCAATATATTACTATAAGTCTCTACTAATTTGCTAATAGGTCGCTATATATTAATATTTTATAGGTCCCTTAGGAGCTTTAGGGCGTAGCCTAGATAACTTAGAATATATTCTACTAGATCTAGATCTAGTAGCGTAATAGTATTCTAACCCCTCTTTATTATTATTATATTATAGCTATATTTAGTAACTACTTAATAGCGTAGAAGTATATTACTAAGCTTATTTATAATCCTATTATTAGTAGTAATAGCTATAATATAGAGTAGCTTTAGCTCTAGGAGCTCGCCTCGATCTATAAGTACCTCGCGCTTAATATCTTAGTTTATATAAGCTATTACTCGCTATTCCCTTGCTAATTATATCCTACTAACTATTAGCTTTTAGGTTAGTACCCTTTATAATAATATTAATATTCTTTAGCGCCTAAATACCGCCTAGCTACTATATATTTATAATAATAGTCCTATTAACTACCTCTATAATAAGATCGACTACCTACTTAATAACCTTTTAATAAAGCTAGTCCCTATATATTAAGTTCGGAATTACGCCGCAGCCCCTTTATAAAAAGACTATAATAAATTCACCTAGTTCGCAGGCATAATTCGGGAAATACTATATAGGTATTTTAACCTATACCCTCTATTAGTTAAGGAAAATAATATAAGAACCCTATATATTCCTATTACTCGCAAGCAAACCCTCTAAATATTACTATATAAAGTCGGACGCGCGCTATACTAGGGCTAATTATATTAGAGCTAAATAGGCTACTAAGGCTCTTATAGCCTAGAAACGCCCTTACTAAACCTTCTAATAAAGTAAAAGCTACTATATAAGATAACTTCTTAACCTAAAAGGTTAACCTTCTAGTAAGGTACTAATTATAAATACTACTATATAAGAGGTAACTCCTTAACTAAAGAGGTCTTTCCTAAGAGGTTCTTATAGCTAGAAGTATAAGAAGCTCTACTACGAGTAGGGCTTTATACCTCTCCCTATTCCTTATCCCTTAACTATATTAATACTAGACCTTATATATAAAAACGCTAAGCCTACGCGAGGTATACCCTTTAATATTAATAATATATAAGAGCTTACTAGAGAGTTTAGTATTAATATAATTAATAAAACCCGCTCCTTCTTTAACTACTCCGTTATATATAGAAAGTATATTATTAATATAGCCCTTAAGAGGGCTCTTATTAATACCCCTAGAGGGGATACTTAATATTATATTATAGCTAAGTAAGTAGACTTAGTAGTAGAAGCTAGGTAGGTTATTATATACCCTATAGAATAGCCCTTCTTTAAGCAGGTCCTCCGTACTATTAAGGTAGAGGTAGCCTAGGCCCCTTAGGGCTTAAATATTAGTAAGTATAGCTTATACTAACTGCTTTAATATAGAGAGAGCGTTACTAATAATAGTATAGCTAGCGGACGAAGCGGTAATAGAGGTAGTATTAGTAGCGCGGGTAGTACGTGAGAGGAAAAGTCGATAGTTTCGTAGTCTATTAAATAATTAAAAACCACGTTATTATTAATATAAAGTTATAGATCGTGAGGCTATAGGCATGTATAAGTGCGGCTATAGTTAGGAAAGTTATAATCACGTAACCGAAGGCTATATATTATTAGGAGGCGCGGAGTTAGAAGGTCTGTTATACTTAAGCAGGTAAAATCACTATGCAGTGGCCAGAGGCCCTAGTCCCTATATATACCTACGAGCGTAATATTACCTTTTTCCCTAGGTTTTATAAAGAGCTTTAAGAAAATCTTACTAAATATACTACTAATAATATCCCCTCCTATTTTATTACTATTACTAGTACTTACCCTATCTCCTACGCTTCTTACCTCTAAACCCCTACTAAGTATAGCTAAAGTAATAGTAAAGAGTTAATAAAGAAGACTAAGAGAGCTAAGGTTATTATTACTATCTCTAATCGTAATGGTTCTAGTAGTAAGTCGGGTAGTAGCGCTAGTAATAAGTTAGCTAGTAGTTAGCCTATAGGTAGCGATAATAGGGATACTAATAGCGCTAGTTTAGTAACTAGTTACTATAGTAGTTATAGTAGTACTACTCATAGTTATAATAGTTATAGTAGTCGCCCCTATAGCTATCCTAAAGAAATTAATAACTAATTAGATAGTTAGCTCTTTTCCCCTTTTATAGGATAATACCCCTTTTTATTATAATATTAATAATAATTCGCTACTTAATTTAATTAACGTTTTACTTCTACTTTAAGTTCTATTTTATAGTCTCGTGGTTTATAATTACTAACTTATTATAGTAGTTTTAGTAACTAGTTATCTTACTTCTCATAAGCTCTCTTATATTATCTATTAAACTTATAATAACCTCTTATACGTTTACTAAGTTCTCTATAGGCTCCTATATATTATATTCTCTTAGGTTACGTAATCGTATAGCGTAATAGTATATAAGGTAGCTTAGGTAATAAAGGGGTATTAAAAGAAGTATTATTTCAGCTTATTAACTAGTAACTAGCTAGGTAGGGGAGAGAGGAGTTATTTATACTTATTCTAGCCCTTCTAGAGGCTTCTATTACGTAATTACTTACGCAATAACTTACGTAGTAGATTGCGTAGATATCTAGCCTATTTAGGCTTAGTTATATATTAAAGTTATAGCTTAAACCCTTTTAGTTCTAGCTAGAAAGTCTATTAAAGATAAGGCTTTCTAGGACTTTCTAGACCTTTCTATCCACAGTACAGACAGTATAATTAATACTGTAATATACTGTGCTATAGTATATAGTATATTATTAAGTATTATTATTTATTATGTATTTTGTAGGTCTTCTTTATATAGGGCTTTATGGGATATTTATATAATATCTTACATATACTACTTAAAGTCTATAGCTACCCTATAAACATAATAAGTAAGGAGGTCTTATAAAGCGTAAATATATTCCTTAATACTAAGAGCCTTACGCTATATTCAAAGGTCTTATCTACTAAGTCTCGTTGTAGCTAACTCTATCTAACTTTAGTTAAGGCGTAAATATACTAATAAGTACCTATTCCTACTAGCTAATAGCTAGAGCCCTATTATATATATAAGGGCTTCTAATAAGAGCTAGGAAATAGAAAGGAGCTATATAGACCTATATTTATCTAGATTTAGGACTTATTAGCTTGACCCTTTAAAAGACTAATTAGACTTTATAAGAATAGGTATATAGGCGGTAAAACAGCCTGAATAATAGATATTAATAAGCTAAATAATATTGTAATAAAAGCTGATAAATTTTAGCATAAGGGGATACTTTCCCTCGCATTAATTAATAGAGAAATCATATTAATATTAATAGTATTATCTCTAAGTTACAAATCCTACCCTCGGGAAGTGAGGGGTAAGATATTCTAAAATGTAGCTATGAAGCGGCTAATTATTAAGCTTATTAAGCAGAATCGTGCTTGGATCACTATGTAGTCCGTGCGCAATTTCTATGTATCTATAGCTATAAAGCTAAGGATTATAAATATATATATATATATATATAAGGTTATTGCTATTATAAGAATTTATATAGATTTTCAAAGTATTTATTCTATAAAGGAAATGCGTTTATAGTTATTATTTTATATTGTATAGTTATTAAGGTACTATAAAGAGATATTATGTAAGTATATAGCTATATATACTATAGTTATTTATTAAGGTTTATTTAATCTTTATACGGTCATAATAGAAGTTTAGATATACCTTCGGTATTCTTACACCCCCCCATAAGGTATATAGTTATTTATATATAGCTTATATTTATATATTATATTATGTTATGTTATATATTATATTATACTCTCTATATAGGTTATTTACTCTAATATAAAAACTCTTAAAACCTAGTAAGAAAGATAAAGAGGAAATTCTTAGAGTATTACATAATAATTACTAGCAGAAAAGCCCAAAGACCTAACTCTTAAAGGTATAAAAGGAAAGCTAGACTTTTATAATAGTTTATAGTTATTATAAGGCCTCTAGCCACTGCATAGTGATTTTACCTGCTTAAGTGTAATAGACCCTCTAACTCCGCGCCTCCTGATAATATATAGCCTTCGGTTATATAATTATAACTTTCCTAACTATAGCTATACTTATATATACCTATAGCCTCACGATCTTTAACTTTATATTAATAATAACGTAGGTTTTAATTATTTAAACTACGAAACTATTAACTTTTCCTCTCGCGTACTACCTACGCTACTAATACCGCCTCTATTACTACTTTATCCGCTAGAAGTCATTACTATCTTTACTATACTATTATTAGTAACACTCTCTCTATTTAGCATAAGCCGTACTTACTAATATTCCCCTAAGGGGCCTGGGCTACCTCTACCTTAATAATACGGAGGACCTATTTAAAGAAGGGCTACTTTATAGGGTATATAACAACCTACCTAGCTTCTACTACTAAGTCTACTTACTTAGCTATAATATAATAATAAGTATCCCCTCTAGGGGTATTAATAAGAGCCCTCTTAAACGCTATATTAATAATACGCTCTCTATATATAATAGAGTAATTAAAAAAGGAGCAGGTTTTATTAATTATATTAATATTAAACTCTCTAGTAAGCTCTCGCGCGTTATTAGTATTAAAGGGCGTACCTCGCGCAGGCTTAGCGTTTTTATATATAGGGTTTAGTATTAATATAATTAAGGATTTATTATAGGTTATAGGGATAAAGAAGAGGGAGAGGTATAAGGCCCTGCTCGTAGAGCTTCTTATACTTCTAGCTATAAGAACCTCTTAGGAAAGACCTCTTTAGTTAAGGAGTTACCTCTCGTATAGTAGTATTCGCAGCACCTTTAGCACCTTGCTAGAAGGTCGACCTTTTAGGTTAAGAAGTTATCTCGTATAGTAGCTTTATTATAAGAGCCTTAGTAGCCTGTTCGGCTCCGATATAATTAGCCCTAGTATAGCGCGCGTCCGACTTTATATAAGGGTTTACTTATAAGTAGTAGGAACGTATAGGGTTCCTATATTATTTTCCTTAACTAGTAGAGGGTATAGGTTAAAATACTTATATAATATTTCCTAAATTATACTTGCGAACTAGGTGAATTTATTATAGTCTTTTTGCAAAGGGGCTGCGGCGTAATTCCGAACTCAATAGTTATTATAGTCTAATAATTTAGATCTATAATACGGTTATTATCTAAGTTATAAGTTATATCGTTTATATTATTATTATTATTATATTTAATGGGTTATAAAATTTTATCTTGCCTAAAGGCTTTATTAATATATCCGTAATATTACTACTAGACTATATATAAAAGAGGAAAATCTCGTCTTCTATAACTAGATCTCTAGTAAAATAGTATTCAATATTAATATACTTAGCCTTTTTATAAAATTCAGGATTCCTAGCTAACTTCTAAGCTAAGATATTATCTATAAGTATTTTAGGCTTTATAAGGCTATTATAGCCTATTTTATTAAGCATAAAGCCGTAGCTATTATATATATATAGAGCCTCTTTTACTATATTAGATAGAGCTATATATTCAGCTTCGCAGCTTAATAGGGCTACTATTCTTTATATAGAAGAAGAATAGGATATAATGTTATATAAACCCTAAGTAAATATATAAGCTAAGGTTAATTCTTAATTATGAAGATCTTATACCTAATCTAAATCCAAAAATCTAATTAGATTATTATTATTAGGTATATCCTTAATATAGTTATATATTAAGCTATAGTTAGGGCATTTATTTATATATCCCTATATTCTATCAAGACCTATAAAGTACTCTTTAGAGGGATTACTACTCTTATAAGCATAGGTTATAACCGCTAAAGTAATATCTAGCCTTATCCTTAAAGCTAGGTATAGGAGGGCTCCGATTTCTTATTAATATTATAATATTTCCTCTTTAGTTATATAGTTATTATTCTTAAATAACTTTAGGTTATGATCTATAGGGGTATAAGCCCTATAGACCTTAGTTTTATTATATTTATTAAGTATTTCTTATATATACTTTATTTATTTTATATATAATTATTTATTTATATAGTTTATTATTATGTTATTTCCTAGGAAGATACTAGGCTCCCCTAAGTATTAAAGCCTTAAATGCTTTTATAGGTTATTATATATATAGTTATAAGTATTATTATTATTATTAGCTAATGGCATATTATTAATATAATAAGCTAGAATAGCTTTATAGTTATTTCTATTTAATATAAATACTCCCTTATCGTAAGGAGAGACTTCAAAGTTATACTGAAGTAGTATTAACCGTAGGTATTTATACTATAGGCGTAGGCTTTGTTTTAAGCCATATAAGGCTTTATTTAGCTTATATATTAACCTATTATCCGTTGGGTTATTATTATAGTTATATATTAATTTATTAGTACTTTTACTATAAAAGAAACTGGTAGGTATCCTTGTATATAGATCTTTATTAATATCTACGTGGGTAAAGGTAGTAGTAATATTAAACTACTTTAATATATAGTTATATTTTATAGCAAATATTAATATAAATCTATAGCTTTTAGGCCTATAAGTAGTACTAAAAGTCTCAAGGTAATCTATACTAACGTGTTAGTTAAAACCTTAAACTATCTAACGGGCTTTTTAGTTAATATTATTATTATTATTATTACTATTATTATTATTATTATGTTTTATTTTATAAGCCTAGCGGCCCCCTAGGGGATAAACTCCCCTAGGTTTGGGTATAATACTCTAAGTATTATTATCTATAAGTTACCTTATCTCTATAAGCATAGCTTAAATCTAAGTATCTATATATAGAGAGTAGATTACTGGCTCATAGGTTGCTAGCTTATTAAGAGTAGTAGCTGCTAATATATAAGTAGCTTTATTTATAGTTATATTACTATTATTATTATTATTATTATTACTATTACTATTATAGTTTAGGTATTCCCTTAAGACTAGGACGTCTTAAAGAGTATAGAAAGGTATACCTATCCTTAGTATAGCTAGTCTTTTTATAGTTCTTATAGTATAGACCCTTTTACTTTTTCTAAGGCTTTTTAGTAACCTTCTTCTTATTTTTATTTATATTAGTAGTAAGGTTTACTACTTTACCCTTGCGTCTTAATTTATTTAATAAGTTAGAGAATAGACTATTAAGTATATAGGTATCCCTACTAGCCCTAAGACCTTAAGTAAAGGTAGTTATAAAACTATTAAACTCTTCGTCTAGGCTATTTAATATACATACTGTAAGAATACCGAAGGTATATCTTAAAAACTCTATAATAATCTTATAAGGGTTATATAAACATTAATAAATAACTATAGTATATTTAGTTATATACCTATATAATATCTCTTTAATAATACTTTAATAACTATAAAACATAAAATAATAACTATAAAAGTATTTCCTTCATGGAATAAATACTTGAAAGTCTATATAAATTCTAATAATAGTAATAAACTTATATATATATATATATTTATAATCCTTAGCTTTATAGCTATAAATATATAGAAATTACGCACGGACCACATAGTGATCCGAGCGCGATTTTTACTTAATAAGCTACTACTTTATAGTTACGTTTCAGAATATCTTACCCCTTACTTCGTGAGGGTAGGATCTGTAACTTAGAAACAATATTAATAACAACATTAACAATAACATCATTAATACTATTAATTAATTCCAGGAAAAATCCCTCCTTATACTTAGGTTTATCAGCCTTTATCACTATATTACTCAGCCTATTAATATCTATTATTCAGGCTGTTTTACTACCCCTTTTGCCACCTATATACCTATTCTTATAGGTTATAAGCCTAGCTTAAACCTTTTTAATAACCTCGCGCCTATTTAACCTCCTTAAAACTATAATAAATACCTTAAACCTATACTCTACCTTAAGGTTACCTATTTAGGGTATTCCTTTAATAGATATAGCTTTTATACTCCCTATATAGAGTTAGAGATACTAGCAGGACTGGTTTACTAGCTTCGAGATTAATACCTTCTACGTAAAGCTATTTAGAACCCTGAAATACTCAATTATACTACTATTAATACCTCTATTACTATAAAACGAGATAATATATTAGCTAAGCTATTCGACCTTGCTTTAGCTAACTACTTATATAATTTATCCCTAAGCCTTTAAAGCTCTTAGTTTACTTATATCTATGCTACTTCACGATCGAGGCCTAATATAGGCTATATACCGTTGGTTATCCTAACTAGTAAAGGGTCTACTACTACTCAATGTTTACTTTAAGACCTTAAAAGAGGAATAAAAGAGGAGGAATAATAACGAGTTAAACCTATAACCTCTAGGTTTTAACTATATATATATAAGAATAATAAAGCTATAGTTAATACTACTAAGCTATATAACTATCTTATCTTACTATTATAATCTCTATACTATATTAGAGGTTATATATTATACTCCTAAAGTTATTATAATATCTAATTTAAAACTATAGCTTCCTAAGCTTTCTAGATCTAATAACTATGAAGTCTAGTCTATACGTATTAAGGCCTTACTTATTAGTAAAGATATAACGATAGACTTATCTAAGCCTATAGATAATAATAATATAGATCCGAATAATAAGGCTCTTAGCTATATATAGCTATTCTATAATAATAGGCCCCTAAGGGTTATAAAGGATAATATAACAGCCTATAAGGCTTAGAAATATCTTAAAGACCTATATAAGCCTATAGGGTTTACTAACGAGTTCCTAACTTATAAAGAGTTATTTAATACTAGTTTAAGTAATTTTAACTCTATAGAAGAATATATAAATAAAATAAAGGAAGTTATAGATAACCTAGTATATAATAAGCTTAAACTACCTAATTAGGTAGTTATAGTATATATATTAAATAGCCTAGATAAAGAGTATAATAGTTTTATAACTACTATTACTTAAGGTCTTAGGGCTAATAAGGATACCTATACGTTCAATAGTCTATTCTCTAATTTATTAGACGAATCAAGACGTAAGGGTAAAGTAGTAAGTTTTACTACTAATAATAATAAATATAAAAATAATAAAAGTAAGGTTATTAAAAAGCCTTAGAAAAAACAAAAAGGTTTATACTATAAAAACTATAAAAAGACTAACTATACTAAAGATAACTATGCCTTTCTATACCGTAAAAAGGCCCTAGCATAGTGGAATAAAAGTAATAATAAAAACAAAAAGCCTTCTACCTCTACTACTACTGAGGAAGTTAATATAACTACCTTAAGGGTTATAGAAGAAGTAGAAGAAGAAAACAATACTTTAAGAACCCCCTATATATCTATTAATTAAAACGAAGATCCTATGGATCTTAACGACTCTAATGAAAATCAGGAGTTTCAAAACATAAATATATCCTATCATAATCCTTATAATAATAATACAAATAATAATATAACCTTAGGTACTTTAATTCAATAGAGTATTATAACTAAGGAAAAGGACTTAGGATTAAGGCCTTATAACCAAATTGATACTATATTTTATATCGATACTACTACTACTATCTATATAGTTAAAAATCATACTCTTTTATATAACAAAAAGTTTATAAATACCTCTATAAAGTGGGGCAAAGCAAATTAGCTTACTACTACTATAAGGGGAGATTTAAATATTTTCCCTAATAATAATAAAATAAAATTAAAAGACGTCTATTATATACCTGAACTAGGTATTAATTTACTTAGTCAAAGTCGACTTAATAACATAGGTATAGCCTCTATTATATAGCGGAAACCTATTCTATATGATATATATAATAAATATACTATAGCTACGGGCTATAAGTCTAATAACCTCTATCTCTTTAAAATACCCTTAAATCAGGGTTATAAAGCCCCCTTAAAGAGGAATAATAATAATAATAATAATAATAATAATAACCTACTCTATACGCATTCTATAACAAATAATAATAACAAAGATCTATATAAACTATAGCATAACCGCCTATGTCATATAAGCTATAAATATCTTAAAAGTCTTTCAGATAATACTAAAATAAATAATATCCTTATAAATAATAATAATAATAATAACGCTATAAATATAACAAATTTTGCACCTTGTGAAGCCTGCCTTAAGAGCAAGTTTATCACTAAGGTTAATAAAAAATTAACACATAATAATAATCTAGATTATCTAGATTATATAGCCTTAGATCTTTATAGACCTATAAGTCCTAAAACCTATAATTACTATAAGTAGTTTATAATATTTATTAATAAATATTCCCGCTTTGCGTGGGGAAAACTATTAAGATATAAGACTATAGAGTCTATTACTAAAGCCTTTAATAAATTTAAGGCTAAAGTTAATAATAATAATAATAATAAGCGTATAAGAGAATTTAATACGGATAGTAGACTAGAATTCACTAATAAACGTATTAAAAATATATATATAAATAGTAGTAGTATCTATAATATCAGACCTCCTTATACCTATACACTAAATGGATTAATAGAGCGTATTATACGCACTATTATTAATAAAGCTAGGGCTATTTTATATAACTCTAGTCTACCCTTAAACCTATAGGGTGAAGCAGTCCTTGCTTCTATATATCTATATAATAAATACCCTCATAAGGCTATTTAATATAAAACTCCCTTCGAGTTAAGGAATAAACAAAAGCCTAATATAAATAATATAAGCGTATAGGGTAGTTTATACTACTATAAAAATTATAATCTATTAATAAAGAAGCTCGACCCTAGAGCTTTAAAGGGAGCTATTATTAGTTATAGCTCTAATAGTTATAAGGTCTATAATATTAATAATAAAAGGGTGCAATTATCGAGAGACGTTGTTATATTAGAAAACACCTTTATTACTTAATAGAAAGAGTTACCTATATTTATCAAATCCCAATTCGATAAGAATACTACTAAAAGTAGTAGTAATAATAATAATAATAATAATAATAATAATAATAATAATAATAATACTAAGATGTCTTCCCTATATCCTAGTAATAACCCTTTACCGAATCCAACTATTAAGGCTAGTATTAATAAAGACAATAATAATAATAATCAAAATAATAATAATAAAATTCAGGATATAAATAATAATAATAAAAACAATAATACCAATATAACTAATAATAATACTAGTAATAACTAGTTGTCTAACGTTCGAGAGAATACCTATAAATTATTACCTAGAGATTGCGCGGATAGTAATTCGGAGAGTACTACTATTCATACTAATTATAGTAGAAATAATTCTAAGTTAATAATATAACTCCCCTTAATAATAGAAAAAGCTAAAAAATAATATAATTGGGTTAAATATGAAGAAAGTGTACTTTTCACCCTTTAAGACGTCCTAGTCTTAAGGGAATACCTAAACTATAATAATATTAATAATATTAATAATAATAACGCTAAAGCTGTTAATATAATAAAAATAATAATATGACTATAAATAAAGCTTCTTATATATTAGT